>JAJMHM010000052.1:0-112619 GCA_030566045.1 Geotrichum geniculatum | reverse complement strand
GACTCAGCCAGATGGGCGGTCTGCTGCCTGGTGACGATATTGCTCAAGGGTCCAGTGATGAACTTGCAAACCATTCCAGAGAAGGTTCCAATCACCAGCTCCTCTACAACGCCCAGTGTATTAGGCCGCTTACCAGCAGATTTCGCCACGCTCTTCATCCTTCCATTGCGCAGAATGTCGTAGACATAAAAGTAAAAGTAGGCAGAAATCATGACGGATATGACATTTTGAGTAGCGCCATCATAGAACGCTCCGAATCCTTCTTCCTTGAAAATTTTAGCAAAAGCGTCCAGCACGCTATCGTACCGCTTCTTGTCTCCAGCTCGGCCCTGGACTTGCATTCTGGTGATGATAACATCTATAGGAGAAACCACAACAGTTGAAAGCGCACCGCCAATAGCTCCCGAGAATGCGCTTACTGACGGTGGAATGTCTGATGGAAGAACCCATACCTTTTGTTCCTGCTTTGACTGTACTGGCATGGTTGGTGCTTCTCGGTGTGGAGGCTAAGAAGTTAAGAAGAAGAGCAGCGTTCAAGTCCAGAAAGCGCGGCCGATATTGAAATCCGAGTTTCATCAATTTGTACCGAAACGCTGAGTCGCTGCGTAAACTGGGGAAATGCGGCTTAAAAAGCTCATTTCGATTGGTCACGTGTATTTTGAACAATCATGTGATTCCAAGATGTTCAATTTGATTCACGTGATTGAGTTTTCATTATAGATCATGTGAGACACTCAATTTAAATTCACATGAATTAAATCTAAATCACGTGAACATAAATCTAAATCACGTGAATATTAATAAAAATATGAATCACGTGAATATAAATTGAGATCACGTGGATATTAAATTTAAATCACATGATTATATCACATGATCACAATGATTACATTTACATTAGTCACAAAGAAATCTAATACTGACTAAGCGATTTTGCAATTCCCATTTTTTTTGTTTCACTTGTCGAAATCCTTAAGCTGACTGACTTTGCAACTGTAGAAACAACGCTTATATATTATTTTTTTTATCTCTTTTCTCTCCCTCTTCCAATTTCACACTCCTCCACACCAGATTCACCACCACCACCACCGCCATCACCACCGTCTACGGCCACCTTTCACCAGTCCAGTCGTCAGTCCTAAGCCCATCCACATTTATTTATTGAAAACTCTTCATTTCAGTCTACGACGACTTCTCGCCAACGACTCTTTCTGCATTCATTTCCGCCAACAAACACACGATGAATCAAGGCTCAAACGCTGCTGCTGCTGCTCTTCTTATGAAGCAGTTCAAGGAACTGACGGACCCCAAGAAGGCCATTCCATCTTTCCACATCACGGTAAGCACGCCTGAGAGCTGAGACTCCTGTGTGAACAAGTACTAACGCCTCCGTTCTGTAGCTTGAAGACGATAACATCTTTGTATGGTGAGTTGGGCTCTACGCTCTACGCAAATACATGGACTAACAGGCCTAGGAACATTGGAGTCATGATCCAAACTGAAGACTCCCCTTACAATGGAGGTTATTTCAAAGTGAGTTCTCAGCTATGGCATTTTGCTTTCACGATCTAACTGCTCTGCAGGCTAAAATGACATTCCCATCAGACTACCCTTTCGCACCCCCAGCATTCAGATTCACACCTGCCATCTTCCATCCCAATGTCTACAAAGACGGTAGACTCTGCATTTCTATCCTTCACCGCTCCGGAGATGCCACCAGTGGCGAGGCTGATGGAGAAACCTGGAGCCCAGCTCAAACTGTCGAGACGGTTCTTATAAGCATTGTTTCGCTCTTATCTGATCCCAATATCTCTTCACCGGCAAACGTAGACGCTGCGGTAGCTTGGAATAAGGACCGGGCAAAGTTCAACGAGCGCGTGTTGAAGGAGGTCGAGATATCCAAGGCTAGTATTCCTCCTGGGTTCAAGATGCCTTCGAATGAAGCTTATGTAGCACCGAAGCCCAACAATTCGAACGACGAGGTAGTTGACGATGACTTTTGGTACGAGAGTGAGGACTCATTTGACAACCAAGGGTACATTAGCGATGACTACGAGGAGGAGGGTGATGAGAGCCAGTAGACGCTGTAGAGTTAACATTTTAGCACTAATACAATATTTTTTATTTTTACAGTCTTTTCTTTTTGAATAGCGAAATTAAGCCAGAGCCATTTTTATCCAATTTCATGTCGTCGTTGTTAGTTTAGGCTGGGAGCATTCTGCGAACTGGCGATGGCCAATTTTGTGCGAGGCTGGAGTTGGACCACCGAGAGAAACCGTTGTAAATCATGTGCTGGCGTGCATAATTTCCGAATAAAGGAACAAACGCGGTTTCCGGATTCAAACTTGTAACCAGCTTTGAGAGGAATCTTCAATGGCAATTTGCAAAGTAGCATTTTATAGTGCATTGTTCAGGACAGTGTTGGAATCAGGGTTTATGATTAGTGGTATTCAGTTTTATTGATATTGAGTCAATAGTCATAATAGTCGATAGTCAGTGTTCGATAGTCATGTTCAATACTCATGTTCAATACTCATATCCAATACTCATATTCAATACTCATATTCAATAGCCCATGTTCAGTCTTAGCCAATATCCAATATCCTGCCATATCAACTACTGATATGCGAACCTTCCTGGTGTTAAAAACCAACTAAAACTATATCCTTTACAGTTTCAACTAGAAAAGATTAAGGAGTGAAGGGCTGCTCAAACATTCCAATGTCTTGAACCATGAGACAAAACTTTATAAATCTAGATTCCCTACGATATCGGCCTTCTCTGCTGATTCTTCAAACAGCGCTCAACCACAACTTGACATCATGCGGGCACTCTTCTCCAAAGATGGCAGATGCAAATCTACTCAATCTTTAGTTCATGAACCTCACCATGATCTATACACATTCACGCTCTTTCCCTAGATAGGTACAAGGATTTAATTTAACTTTTCACAATAAAGTCTGTTCATCTTAACAATTCCAGATAATATACGCATCCTGCGAAAGAATAAATGCCATTTTGTCCTTATTTCCTAAAACATGAAGATTATTTCTTTCAACTGTATTTCATTATTTTAATTTTTTATTTTAATTTATTTCTCTTCTTCTTGTACAACTCTTGAATACTCTATTGTGATTTCAATTGACCTGGTAGAACCGGTGACTAGACAAGTTATTCTTACCATGTCGTCTTCAGTTTCTTCTTATACCATGGGTCGTAAGAAGAGCCCTAAGAAAGGTGTTCAGTTTACGATCATGGTATGTGGAACATCTGGAACTGGCAGAACTACTTTTATAAACACTCTCTGTGGTCAACAAGTTTTAGTTCACGAATCTACGCCTCAAGGAAATCGAGGTTCTATCTCTGGCTCTACAATTATCGATCACTATTCCTCCAACGGTAGTTCCCACAATGTTTCTCGCCCAGAAATTCCAGTTTTTGACCCAAGCAAAGCTCATTTGGAGAAAGGAATTAAAATTATTCCAGTCAATGTTGATGTCGATGAGGGTGACGGCACCAGAGTATCCTTAACAGTAGTAGACACTCCAGGTTTTGGCGATAATCTAGACAATGCGAAATGTTTCTCCGAAATTAATGGCTATTTGGAAGCCCAATATGACGAAATTCTAGCTGAGGAAAGCAGAATCCGTCGTAACCCCAGATTCAAGGATAATAGAGTACATTTGCTTGTCTATTTCATTGAACCAAGTACTAGAGGTTTGAAAGAGTTGGATGTCGAACTCATGAAACTTCTAGCCAAGAGAGTTAATATTATTCCTGTCATTGGACGTGCTGATAGTTTGACAACTTCAGAATTGGCTATTGCAAAACGCGTGATCATGGAAGATATTGATCATTATAATATTCCAGTCTACAATTTCCCTTATGATCCTGAAGAAGATGACGCTGAGACCATCCAAGAAAACTCAGCACTTAAGGCTTTACTACCATTTGCCATGGTGACTTCTATCAATCAGGTAACAATTCCAGGTACTGACAAAGTAGTTAGAGGTCGTCAATACCCATGGGGTGTTGTTGACATTGAAGACCCTCGCTTCTCTGACTACACTCATCTGAGATCTGCTATACTTGGGACTCATCTTGCTGATCTTAAAGACCTCACTCATGATTTCCTCTACGAATCTTACAGAACTGAAAAGCTTTCAAAGAGTATGCCAGATCCTCGTGAATCTGCTCTTCTCAATCCTGAAGAGCTTGCTAATCAGTCATATATGATCAAGGAAGAGCAGCTTCAACGAGAAGAAGAAAAGCTACGGGAAATAGAGGTTCGTGTGCAAAGGGAGATAAACCAAAAACGAATGGAACTGCTTGCAAGAGAGCAAGAGCTTCGTAGCATTGAAGCTCGAATTGCAAAAGAAAAGAGTACTTCAGATTCGCCAGTAGAGAATGAAGTTCCAAACTCAGATAAGCAACAAATACCCAATTCTGCTTTGCATCGAGAACAAGAACAATCTCAAATTGCTAGAAAGTCCAGTAACCGTTCGTTTAGAGCTCCAACACCTACCAACCAACGACTTGGGTCTGAAGGCGGTTCTCCAAAGCCAACTCCCGGCCCTGTTACTGCTACTAGTTCTGGTCCTGGTTCTGCAGAGTCTCCTCAGTTCCCTCCTCAAAACTCTGGTAGAGTTCCTTCTGGTTTTCAAGATACTTCTGTTTTACATGAAAGGGATGAGACCGAACAAGAAACCGATGGATATGGGCCAAACTATTATGCCCAATCTCAATCGCCTTACGCAGCACAACAACAAAATCCAGTCTTTGCTCATCCACAGTCTCCAGGACCTTTCAACTCAGAAGCCCAGTCATTTGGTGAACATGCTCCTTTAGCAATCAAAAAAAAGAAGAGTATCATTTCTAATAATTGATCACTGTAAAAGGACATTGGTACATTTTAAGGAGTAAATATAATTAATAATAGTAATAAGAAATATATCTATTTATCATTTTTCCATGATATGTATTTTTCAAGATTATTATTTGGGTTAAAATTTGTGTCTCGAAATGACCTTTTGTGATTTCCGTTTTCAGACAAAGAAGCAAAACAGCAAGATATCTTCACAATCTATATATGATGCACCGAAAGTACGATACGAAAAGTTTCAAAGACATTGAAAACACAAGTTTTCAAATAGTTACTTGTGGAATCAATTTAAGTGTCTTGAAATGACAACAAGAGAATCTTCTTCAAATGTATTCATTTCAATTTCCATTTACTGATCTACCCTTTTTCTTATACTTGAATTGATTCTCATACTTTAGCTGATTCTTATACTTTACTCTTATACTTGGATTGATCCTTATACTTTGACTCTTAAACTTGGATTGATTTTAATTCTTTAACTCTTATACTTGACTCTTTTCCTTATTATTTTCAAGTAGAATTGACACTGAATCAGCTGGTTCCAATGGGGAATTCTCCTACTCTCATACATGAAAAACTTGAGACAAGTTTAGATGATAAAAAGGCACGAAGAAGACTGTATTCAAGCGATTTGACAACTTCTGGAACAAACCTGCTCAAAGCTCCACTCTAGAACTTTAACAGTCAATATAGCTTCCGTAGTATAAATATTACAAATTATGTAATTAATATTAAGTTTATATAATTGTTGACAAACTTTGACATTTAGAAAGGTTCAAGGTACATAATGGAAGAATTGGTTTAGTGGTGTAGCGGTTTATCACACTTCGTTCACATTATCATGAACATGTACCGAAGAGGTCCCGAGTTCGAACCTCGGCTAAATCAATTGTTTTTTGATCTTACTCTGTATATTTTCAAAATTCATGAAAAGCCATTAGAGAGAATCGTAGAATAGTCAGGTGCATAAGATCATGGAGAGATAACTTTGCAAAGAGCCTTCAAGTTAGTTTAATGATCAATATCGCAAAGAAAGACAGGCAAAGATGTCGAAAGGATGAAAAAGTACTATTTATTTCCTAGTATATAGACTGACTATTAAGTATCATTCGTGTCCTGGTAATGCTCAATGAGTAAGTGTCCAATGTTCAACGATCTTCAATAATATTGATATTTAGCTTAACTATTGATTTTGTTTTCAATCTAAATATAAAAATTTCTAGAGAGATTATACCATCGTCTAACCGATAGACTATAAGAAGTCTGTTACAAGAGTCCTATCTTTGAAAAACGTCTCTTCATATCAAAATTACTCAAGAAGCTCTCACAATCTCATGAAATCACAAAAATAAAAATGATGACGGGAACGGGGTTCGAACCCGCGCATTCTCACGAATAGCAGATCTTAAGTCTGCCGCCTTAAACCACTCGGCCATCCCGCCGGTATTGTACAAAACTGTTTTTATATAACTAGTCTGATACAAAAGATTGCTACCTACTAATCATCTGGAATCATCATCAACTACCCAGATAGACTACAATTGTCAAGCAACATCTACATCTTCACTCAAATGAAGCCTCACTGAAAATGAAACCATGAAAAATCTCAGAAATCAACACTAAAATCAATTATATATTATACTTTATTTATCCCCAATTACAATGCCAGTCTCAAACCACTGCTACCAGCACCAACCTCACTAACTTGAGTAATCTTGCAAATCTGTCCTTTCTCCTCCATATGGTATTTAGCTCCAGTAACAGGGTCTTTAACATATGGCAAATTCTCATATATAGGTGTGAATGAAACTGGAGAAATTTCAAAGTTTTCAAAATGATCAAAATCAATCTTGATAGCATCAACAGGTTGTTGATCAGCTTTTGCCTTGATCTTCTTGGCAGTTGCAGCAAATGCTCCTGATGGTGCAATCTCAAGATATTTGGTTGCAAAAGTAGATGCCGACGCAAAGTTCTTTTGAGAGAAAGATTCACGCATAGCTACATTCAAAGCTAAATGAGCATGAGCCTTTTCAAGCTTGGGCTTGGTGAAATAAGATGCCAATTCCAGACGGCGTTTAACTTCAGTTGTAGGCAGTGACCGACGTTCAATTTCAAGTGAAAAAGCAAGAATATACTCTTTGCAAATACACAAAACGCGTTTTGCTTCGGCTTCTTGTTCCTTGTCTTCCACTGAAAGAGTAAGAATAGTGTAAATAAGATCACGGAATAAATCAATGGCAGTTTCAAGTTGATTTGACTTGATAGCTTTGTATGCTTCTTGCAGCTTATCCTTCAGACTAGACTCACCTGGCACAAAGGGAAGAGCATGCTTATGATTCTCCTCATCCAAATTCCTTCGGACGTAATATGGTAATGAATCAAGCTCATCATTAGCTTTAAGATATACCTTCGAGGCTTTATAAACTTCCAAGAACCGTTTCTTCAATGGCTTGAAATTCACCACACCAGCTGAGCGATTGAGAATTTGAGCAGCAGATTCAAATGAACCAGCAGCAATGTGGTCACCGGCAATGGGCGAGTTGCGGACCCAATAGTCAACTTCGGGAACACCTTCTCCAGTAGCATTATCTTCTTCTTCAACTGCATCATCGATTTCAAGTTCTTCGCCATCAAAGCCCCATTCTCCTTCATCAACATCACCTTCATCATCATCGAAATCATCATCAAGATCATTGTTGAATTTAGGCTCCTCAATAGCTTCAGGGGCTTCTTCAAGAGTGAGATCAGACACTTGACCAAGGATGGCTTGCTCAAAGAATGACAACTCAGAATTCTTGAGTGGCCAGTTAGACTTGAATGTTTCATTAACAGCTGGCAGACCTGATACTGATTGTGAAGACTTTGTAATGTTAACTTGAACTTGGCTTTCTTCAACACCATTCTCCTCCAAAATCGATTGAGCAAGCTCATCAAGTCCTTTACTCTTAGCCAAAGAATAAGCAAGGGAATATAGACCAGAATCTCTCAATACTTCGATTCTAGTTTCAGCGTCATCAAGATAAATAGAAGAGGTAAATTGGGCATTCACATCACCACGGTGAGCAGCAATTTGAGCCATTCTTTGCAATTTAGAAGTATCACCGGTAACTAAATATAGGAATGACAGCTTGTCAAACTGGCTCAACTTTTGGTATGCAATTTCGGCGATTTTGTGATTACCTTGATCCAAAGCTTCATCTCCCAAAGTTTTCCAGATAGTAGGCTTATCAATGATCTTTGCATTTTCTTCAGCGATTTCCAAGTTGCCGCATTCAATGGCAAGATCAAATCTAGTCTGTGGGTCCTCAACAAACTTAAGAGCAACTTCAGGATATCCTTTTTGCTGCAAATAGCTAATGATACTTTGACCTACCAACTGCGAATTTTTAATGATTCTCAGGACTTCATTGAAGTTCTTTGACAGTAAAGCCTTCTTGAATCTATACTCGGTAGGATCGATTTGGATAACTTGGACTGATCCACCGCGAGCCAAAGCATAGACCTTTGAACCAGATACGCGAACCAGATAAACTGTATTCTCCAGAGTCTTGAGAATACCGTGATCGCCGTTAAGCAAACTGTATTTCAAGTGGTTAAGGGTAGAGTAAAGTAAGACACCATTGTCATCCCAAATAGCACTCTTGATTCTGATTGTTTCATGAAGGGCGGCAACAATCTCAAGTTTCTGGGTCGCAATAGTAATAGTATGCTTACCCAAGAGAGCAACATATCTTCCATCATTAGACCAAGATACATACTTGACACCGTTGGCAGCCAACTCATGAACAACCTTCTTCTGCTGAATGTCAAAGAGAACAACCGAGGTTGCGCCTAACAGTAACACAAGACCGGAACCGCTGGCAGCAGCAATATCTTTGACTTGGATGGGAAGAGGAACAGACTTGGTAACTGAGTTGTGAAGATCCTTGATATCAATAACTTGGTCGTTTTTGTTAAAGACTGCGAATCTGTTACGCGAGATGAAGAGAGCTTGATCACCGTTACCTCTGAGGGTTCCAGTGGGCTCCATTGCACTGGTATAGTCCTTGGGTAGTGTGAGAAGTTCGTAAATGTCACCATTTTCACTCTTTGTTGATGCTAAAATAGCTCTTTCAGAAGGGTTGTACGAGATAGTGCGGATGGAAGACCAAGGGCTGCCAATCTTTTTCAGCGAGAGAAGAGGAGAATTGTCAGTGTCGCGACTGATCTCATAAGACTTGAGCTGCTTTTCCTTGTCAATGTAGAAGAGGGTGTTTTGATGAAGCGAGCTGGCAGGACGTTCACGGTCAAGCTTGAAGACCATGACGCCGCTGTCATGAGCAGCAGCAAAGAGATTGATTTCAGGATGAGCAACAATGTACCAAAACTTGTCGTTTTCTCTCTTGAACTGCTGAATGCCGGTGCGCTTGTTGAGGTCCCAGGTTCTGATTGTTTTGTCTTCACTGACGGAGATGATGATATCTTGAAATGGGTGAAATTGGCAGCAGAGAATGTTGTTCATGTGTCCTCTGCAACTGTCGACCTCCCAAGCTTTGGTTTCACTCATGCGCCAAACCTTCATGATTCTGTCATCGCCAGCCGAAACAATGAGCGGAAGCGTGGGATGAAAGGAAGCCCAATTGACACCTCTGTCATGACCTTCGAGGACAAATTTCACAATTGCGTCAGTATTGCCGAAAATGTCTTGTTGAGGAGCGTTCATTCTAGCCATTTGGTTTTCGTAGGTGTTGCCAGGAGCAGAGTGCTTCTGCCTGAGGCCTGAAATGTCCCAGACTCTGACGGTTTGATCTAAGGAAGCGGAGACGATGAGGTCTTCCGTGGGATGGAACTGGGCGGACATGACGTAGTGGTTATGGCCAGTCAAGCATGCGATTTCCTGTCTGTTTTGCCAGTTCCAGATTCTGATTGTCTGGTCGTCCGAGGCGGAGATGATCCAGGGGAGGTCTTTGTGGAAGAAGACGGTTCTGACATAGTCTAGATGGCCAGAGAGGGTGAAGAGACACTTTCTAGTCTGGAGGGACCAGACTTTGACTGTATAATCGTCACCGCAGGAGACAAATAACGGCTGGGTTTTGTGAAAGTCCACGCCTCTGACAGGACCGTCATGACCTTCGAATCTGTCAATCAGCGTTCCCATTCTGTAGTCCCATAGTTGAATAGTTGAAGAGTAAAGCGACACTAAGATCCAAGGTCTTTGGCAGTTAGTACGGGACGAGCGACGAGTTCAATTGGAGCATACCTTCTGGGGTGAAATGCGACACCCTTAGCCCGGGAGGACTTGGATTCAAACTGTGACAGTTAGCAGACGAGCGTAGCAGACGGACACAGAGCACAGCGTGAAGCACTTACTTTAGTTAGCATCTGCATTTTTGGAGTATGGTGAGGTGGATGGGAAGGAGAAGTCAGAAAACAAAACCGTGTTAAATTGCCAGCACATAAATTTTGGGGTTGAAATTTCAGTTACCCGGATGAAAAATGGGAAAACAACACGGCTAATTTTTTTCAATTTTGTTTTAAGCTTGAATTGAATAGAAGTTGGATGAGTTGGATGAGCTGGATGGGTTGGATGGGTTGGATGGGTTGGAGGAGTTGGAGAAGTTGGAGGAATTGGAGGAATTGGAGAAGTTGGAGCAATTTGAGCAATTGGAGCAATTGGTTCAATTATTTAGCTTATATTTCGGTGTTTGGCTTATATTTCGTTGGATTTCGGTGTTTGTATAGATTCCAGGTGGATTCCAGGTGGATTCCAGGTGGATTCCAGGTGTTTGGCCTAGATTTAAGGTGCTTGCTTAGATTCCAAGTATTTACTCAGATTTCAGCTGTTTGAAGTGCTCCTTCGTTCTACTAGACGTCTCCACCGTTCTACTGAACGACTCATGCCTTTTCCCTTCACCTGCCACTCTTATAATATAAATCACGTGATCTTTAGTGCTAGCGAGAAAACCGTTCAATTGCGACTCTTTTTCACTTTTTTTATTTTATTCTTTTGCTCTTCGCGCTCTTCCTTCTCACCGCTCCTCCGCTACTGGCTACGCTAATTGCCCATGTACACCGTCATTAGTACAAAAGCATAGCGACAGATCAACGAAACTTACCAAATGGACACCCTCAACGACGAGCTTCACCTCTTGATCTTTTCGCAGCTAGAACTCTCGGACCTGGTCTCAGTCCAACTCACCTGTCAGAGATGGTATCGTGTATGCTGCGACAACTCGATCTGGCGAAAACTCTACGATTCTAGGTTCAAACATCGTCCGCACAGATTCACGCTAGCAGTTGGCAGCGGCCCCAGCTCCTCGTCCGCTCCTCTGGCGCGCTCCTGGGCCTCCAGAAACGACTCCACCAGCGACTGGAAGTCCTTTTTCAGACTCAGATACAACTGGCAGACCGGCAAGTGCAAAATCCACACCCTACCGCTGCACTCGAACCTTCTCGCCGTCAGAAATAAGCAGCTCGTCGCTATAGACTCTTCATACTGCGTGTCCATCAGAACTTTGGACGACATTCTCCTAGCATCCGTCAACATCAAGGAATGGACCAACCACGACTTGGGGATTCCCTCCGCCTTAGCTGTCAACCAGGCCGGCACGTTCAAAATCTGCATTGGCTTCAACTCTGGCTGTTTTGTCGTCCTTGTCTACGACGGCAAGTCTCGAATCGACTGCTTGCACATTTACTCGTCCAGCGACGAAAAGTACGGCGGAATCATGCAAATCGTCCAGCGACAGAATCTTCTTGCCGTCTACACAGAGAAAGCTAATGTCATTTTGTATAGTTTTGAGCCAAGAGAGTTGAGTGCAGCAGTGTCTGGCGCTAAAAAGGGAGGCCAGAAGGCACCATCCAGAGACAAGTCTGAAATTAAATGGGAAGAGACGAAGACCATTTTCGTCTTGAAGTCATATCTCCACGCCAACCTCCAGGTCTCATTCAGTCTGCGGACCTTATATTTGCACAAGCATCTTCTCTCATTAGCATACTTTGAACAGACGCTCAGCGGAGAGTTTATTCCTATTATCCAGGAGATCCTTTGTACCTCCGACGGGTCCATCCTGAACACGAGAAAGTCTACGTATTACACTTCGACGAATAACTGGTCTCATGGCTACTCGACGCGGCCGGTTTCTTTGTCCTACAGTCATCCATATCTGCTTGCCGGGTTTAGTGATGGCAGCATGTCGTTGTATATTGTTAGAAGCGCTGATTGCTGCTTGGAAGTTCAACCTCGTCAACGGTCCTGGGGCCATGGAGGAAAGGTCATGGTGAGACATGGAGGGACAGCTATATCTGTTGGATCGAAAGACATCAAGAGCTGGGAGCTCAATACTGGCGTTTCGTATCCGATACATGATCCCAACACTGGTATTCGAGACAAAGAAATCGGGGATTTCATGATGTTTGATGAAGAGATGATCATGTTGGAGGTGAAGAGCAAGGACGTTAGTCAATTGATGATATTTGATTTCCGTTAATTACCTTTCAAGCACTTTATCAGAGACACTTTGAAAGTTTTTGCATGTTTTTAGTATGTTTATTGCATTTACGATGATGGTTTCGTATATTCATTTAGATTCAAAGAATCTTTTGCAAGGTCATTCAGTATTCAATATTTAGAGTATTCAGTAGAGTATTCAGTGTTCAGTAGAGTATTCAGTGTTCAGTAGAGTATTCAGAGTACTCAGAGTATTCAGTATTCAGTATTCAGTATTCAGAGTATCCTTTATTCAGAGTATCCAAGAGTATCAAGGACCCAATATTCAGTTCTTTTACGAAAATCCATTATATGATGCTTAAAAAAGTTAAATCGTACAGTTAAACTATAAACCTTAAATCTAAACCCAAACCTTAACATTGCCAAACCTTACCATCATCCAAACCTTACCATTACCCAAACCTTAATATTACCCAAACCCTGCACGTAGAAACTCCCAAATCACGTTTTTCAATTTTTATCCCAAAAACATCTCGCGAAGCAGCGCGTCACGTACTCTCGACACGTCCAGTAAACGCTATAACATGTCTGACACCATAGAAGACTCATACATTTACGAACTGGAAGATAAATTTCGCCTGGACGAAATCAACCGTCCAGAAATCAAAATGGGCGGCGATTTGTACGAGCTGGCAGACCAACTCTTCAATAGCAGCTCAGTCTTGGACCACCGAGAGAATAGCTACGTATCAAACACAAATACTAGAAGATCAGACTATACGGAACCTCAGTACACTTATAGCCATGAGTATCAACCTTTTCATCAGGTTCCTGAAACTCCATTGGATATGTATGAGAGTCTCAACAGCCAAAACATTGATGAATCTATAAGCCTGAATGGCAGACCAGAGTCACAATTATCTCATCAATCTTTGAATTTGCCAGAACTACCAATTGATCCTTTACCAGTACCATTAGAGTCTCTTTCCTTGGAACAACTTCCAACTAAGCACCATCAGATAGAGAATCCAGCTATAAAGTATTCCGGAGAAGGCCGTTCAGCAGAAAGCTATCGTCAAAAAGAAAACAATCTTCAAAAAGAAAACCGTCCAACTGAGAACTATCATCAAAAGGAATATTCTCAAAAGGAACATCTTCAAAAGGAACATCTTCAAAAGGAACATCTTCAAAAGGAACATCTTCAAAAAGAACATCATCTAGCAGAAGGCCATCCAGCAGAATACCATTTTCAAAAAGAAAACTACCGTCCATTAAAGAACCACCCAGAAAACCATCGTACAGATCAAATCAACCAGAATCTCTCATTTGAACCGTCTCTGGAAAACATGACCATCCAAGACCAAGTTGACTACAAAGCCGAGCTCAACCGACTGAAAGACTTTGTAATGAGACTTCCGAATGGCAGCTACCTTCTAGAGCTCTTTGAAAGTGGTGATACAAAGATGTTTGATTCAACCCCCATCGTCTCCCGCAGAGCAAGAGATTCACTCGCCGACAAACAGCCTATTAGCGAGTCAACACCCATCAAACCCCAAGTCCGTGACCAAGTAACTACTCCAATCCATCATATTTCAACTATAAACCATTCGCAACAGCACTTATCTCCTATACTCTTCAAGCCCAGTCTCACCAACTCGAAATCCTCTCCCATCCCGCCCATGAAACATCCTACTACCACATCGTTCACTCAAACACCGCCTAGAGCCTCTAAGGATTCCGAAATTGAACAAAAGATCCAAAAGATACTTGGAACTTCAACGCCTATCGACGCTTCATCTTTACCCAAGAACCTCTACTCCACCCTACAACTTGACAAGATCTCCCATCTCTCCTTGATTGACAGCCATAACATCATCAAGAACATCCTCTTCCTCCTCCAAATAAAGTACCCAGATCTCCAGTCCGATACTAAAAAGCTACGAATCTACAGGAAATTCGTCTGGGAACTGCACAAAGTCGTCTATCCCAATCAACCAAGTCCTCCAAAGGGAGTTCTGCTCAATGAAAAATGTCTGAATCAAATGCTCTTTATTGTGGCAAGATTATGTAGAAAATAATTTAATACATCTATTCACAGAGTTAGTTAAATGTGCTTACAGAATCGTAAACTGCTAGAAAGAAGCACTCAAATAGTCAGGGTTAAAAAGCTCTGATAAAATTTAATCCACACGATGGTTCAGGTGAAGAAATTCAATTGTTTTATTTGTTCATCATATTGAGTGCTTCTTCCACGCTAGTCATGGGTTCATGCTATATGGACTTACCTTATACTTCGATACTCATAAAAGAGAAACAAAAGAAAGAAGAAAAGTTTCTCGAAGAAAAGCTTTTATACAAAAAATTCCATCAAGGAGGGTAACTAAAACCCTAGTCAGGTGACTTTTAATATTTGTTAGGGCTCATTTCTTTTTCAGTTGGAGTCAATTCTGAGTTTATAGAGTTACCAATATCCAAACGTCAAGCTCCACTGATATACCAGAAACCTCTATGAATGGAATCTCATTGAGAGATCTACGTATTGGAAAGTCTATACTAAAAGTCTATACTAAAAGTCTATACTAAAAGTCTATATATAGTATGGTTTGCTGATAATAGGATTTAATAGTAGATGCTACTATTTCTGCTAAATCTTAATTCGTACTTGTGAGACAATCAGATCTTATTTGCTGAAAATCAAACATTGGTCCTATTTCAATAACTATATTGTTTAAAAAACTCACCGGTAAATGTTTCCAGAAAATAGCCCTCATTCACTTTAGTCACCGAATATCTATTCATGTAGATTCCTTGTTTATAGTGACATCTTTACATACTATTGTAAATGGAATATCTCTATTATGCATCTATAAAACTTGTTTCTTCGAAACAGGTTGATTAATGCTACCGTCACTTGTAGCAAACATAAGCTCTAAATTAACGGTCTTTCTTCTCTCATTAATGAATTCACATTAAATTGAACATCGGCAATCATAAAATTCTAGTTTTAAGACACGATTTGGATCTCGTTTTCATGAAACTTATATATGAGCGCAGGTTTCAGAAGAAAATGCTAATTCCATATAGAATTTGATCTTTATCCATTTCGAAAAAAATCTTTTCTTCTTAACTATTTGTCTTCAATAAAAGTTCCTTCGAAAGGATCCTCTATAGTCAGTAACCGTCTATCCTTAGCCTGCGGCGTTTGCAACAATGAATTTATCGCACGCTTTTCGAACTCTGGATCATGAAGCTCTAGATTTGATTTATGACAATTTACCATTTGTTCGCACTTTATCTCAAGATGGTGGTCGAATGATATCTTTAGCTGACAGACAAGCAGCCTTAGCTGAAGCCTTATTACTTGCACGAGATAGTTTTATCGCACATTCTTCCAAAGGAACTAATACTCGAACTGGAAGACTGAAAGCTAGATATGGAAAACCAACACAGAATGACGAATCTTCCAGTTTAGATTCTTCAGACGACAATGAAATCAGAATACAGCATCCTCCTCGTACAAGTAGCACAACGTATCAAGCAATTGCTGGGCCGTCTATAAGACCGGATAGGGCAATGCTAACGTCTTTAAACGAATTAGCAATCTTTGAAGTTCCTCCGACAGTCAATCCTTACGATCCCGTTAAAGATTATTTGCCCACTTGGTTGAAACGAACATATATGTACTGGAGATGGACGCTGAAGCTTCCAGGACACGACATTCCCCAGAGATATGCGGTTTGGATCTGTCTCCATTTACAGCACCCTTCAATTCGTTACCATATTCAAAACTTATCATTATCTGCAACCCAGCAAAGTAATGAGCCTTCAAGATTCGGAACAAGTGTTGAAATAAACGAATATATTCTAAGAAAAGCTGCAGGACATATTCGAATACAGGAAGATATGGCTCGACTGGAATTTTCTCGTCTTGTTCAAAAACCCTATACAAGCGTAATTGCTTTCAACTCGACATTTCTACGGGTATTCACAAAAATCCGACATTTTTATCATCCAGACAGATTGGCGATCCAATACTATGATAGAATTTCACACAGAATCAGAAAACGATTGAACGTAACCTTTTACGAGCGATATTCCACCACTACTAATTCCGGTTTACTTCCTCACTCTAAACTCGTAAAATATCCTACACTCGAAAGTCTGATGCAAGCAGCAGAACAAGTTGACGATTACCATAGACCATTACCTCCAGTGCCAAAGAAGCACGGGTTTTTTGAATTACTACGAAGACACGAAAATGTAGAGCCTCTCACTAAAAAAGTTAATATTTATGGAGAAGAAGTGGAATCATCTAAGCACTCAAAACACTCGACAAAGTCACAAAAAAGTCGAAAATCCTCGAAATCACCAAAAATGATACCACAGAGACCACCTCGGCATGGCGTTCAACTCGCTAATCACACTCGTCGAACACGTTCTGTGAGGATGAAAACAAGTCAGTATTAAACTTATTTATTTGGCATAATTTCTTCAGAAATACTAGGCGTGTTTTTGCATTCAATTTTGGTAAATAATTCAATCTAGCTCAAAGTTTTTCAAAAAGATGGTTTAGAAACAGAAAAATATCAGATAAATAAAAGCGTTATGTATGGAATAAACTAGTTACAGCTCATCATAGTCCTAATTTGGAGACTGCTATTAACAGTATGGCTCCAATCCGTCCAACAGTTTCCTTAACAGCTTCCCAATCGCCCTTCTCAATGGCGTCTCTCGCTGCCGGGAATGTCCCCCACATGAATTCATCTGACTCTGGCCATAATTGGGGTCCAAAGATGACATGTTTAAACCATTTGCGACCAGGAATTCCTTGATAATCTAATAGCTGTTTATCAATATTTATTAGTCGAGCGTTCCAAGCCCATCTAAAATGCATGAAAGCAGGAGCTTCACCCGTAGATGCTACAAGAGAAGACCAACCATCACGCCAAAGTGTAAATTGAGTGTAAACGTCTCGCATTTTTGTCGCGGCTTCTTTAAGAAGAGAGACGTCAATAGGTTCCTTAGATTTAGTACCTGCGTAAGATTCCAAATCCTTAGTGTACTCATCAAGAGCATCAGCATAGGAACCAAGATCAAAAGGAATAATAGGATCATCACAGAGTCTCAATATTAACTTTGACACCAATTTAGCCAAAGTTGGAATTCGGTCTAGATGCTTCATGAAGTTTTCCTCTGTATCTGTGCAACCCCCAACAACCATATCACCACTATTATCACCTTTGAGCCCAACGTCAACTGAAACAGTCCCGACATATGAAAGAAACGGAGAATGATCACCTGCCTTCGTATAGGGCTTGATTTTACCATCATTCCAATTAAGGGTCTCGTTGGCTGAGAGTTCTCGTACAACGTCGCTGATTAATGGGCCAAGCATAGGATGTCCTTTGACTTCCAGTTGATCTCCAGTGATAGCTTCATCTAAATTGACATACACCACACCAGTCTGTCTCAAAGTATTTCCATTATATTCTACCCATTCAGTCGTTCCAGCAAAGTTCTCATCATGACCATCCCAGCTAGCAAAGTATAATGATCTAGCAGGAGCCCACTTCAACTTAGAAGCCATAGCTGTGAATGCACGAGCAACTTCTAGCAGAACGGTAGTGCCTGAAGCACTGGCTGAAGCACCATAGCACCAAGAATCTCGCCTAGCACCTAGGATGACAACTAACTCATCTTGTTCCAAACCTTCCAGCTTTGATTTGACATTCCAAATGGGATGGCGAGATTTGACAACTGGATAATTCACAAGTCTAACTGTTGGTGAGCTTTGATCCCCCGACCACAGATCCCCATCCTGCACGCCTTTGCTCTCCAAAGATTTCAAGAAGGGCTCTATATCAAACCAAGAAGCTGGAATCGCTGGAATATGTGACAAGCTTTTAACATCGCTCATATCAATAGACAGGTCTGAAGAAAGAGACGAATATCCAGGAGTGAGTACATCTCCAGGAAACATTTCCGCAATGCCAGCTGAACTTCGTTGAGCTTCTCTACTTCCCTTAGTAAATGTAACCGCACCTATTGCTCCATTACGCTCTGCCAAATGAAGTTTTAAACCTGCTGTTAATGGCCCCCCATTCTTTATCACCAATATAGAGTTTTTAACATCGACGCCAGCTTGCTTGAGTCTTTCGTAATCCTTTTTCTCGCCGTATCCAACATATATCAACGGTCCAGAAACATCGCCACTGGCCGCTAAACTGTGAAATGGCTGAGGAGTATTGCCTTCTCCGTGCTGTCCTTTCATGACAATATCAGTACCAATAAGTTCGAGACTCAGAGAACCCTCTGTGGTATTAGGATAAGTCACATAAGATTCATGTGTAGACAGAGCAACCTGCTTGATACCAAACGCCAACATCTCGTCTTCAATATATCTTGCGAAAGCCAGATCACCAGCAGTTCCAGCAAGGTGAGGCATGGAAGACAAGTAGTGCATTCTATGGGCAGTATTGCCTTCGTCCTCCTCTAGCACGTTCGTTAAAAACTCCTCCAGAGTATATCTATCGTAGCTATAGCCGTTACCTCCTGAAGACAGATCGGTTCCAGGAATGATACCAGTCTCAAACGCAAGGTAGATTAAAAAAAAGACGAAAAAGAGGTAGAGAAGTCGTTTAATAATGAGAGGATTGCCATACCAGGCGATAAAGGTGTCGAAAGAAATGCGTAAATTCGTGAAAAATGTAGCAATGGGGTCTATAATCATCTTTTGAACTGGAGCTATGATCTTTTCCGTGATTCTCCTAGGGGAGAACGAAGACGTTGAGCTAGAAGGAAGTGTTTCAGGGTCCTCATAGTCGAACTGGTCTATGCTTGAACGCTGAGGAAGAAGGTTGTCTTGGTCCGTTGCAAGGTCATACGACGGGGGAAGACCTTCGGGCATTATTGTTTGTATGAACTCAAGATAATCGTGAGCCTTCAGGAGAAGTAATATAGGACAGGACTAAATTAGCATGAGCAAACTGTAAAAGAAGGGTTTGAATTCTAGGGTACGGGCATACATAAATATATATATATATATATATATATATATATATATATATGATACAAGTACAAAATATCTATTATTAAGCTGACTTGAAAAACTCCTAAAACATAAGTTAGACATTGAAAGCAGATCAAGATATTCAAATACTTACCGCAAAAAAGCTTTTGAAAGCTTTGAGATTCTTCTCACCAAGTCGTTTCAAATATTCGTTAGCATATTCATTAGGAACACCAAAGCTCCGGAGAAGGTTACCCAGATGATTCAGATAATCATCTCCGGAAACTTCATATATGGTGTATTGGAGGAGAGACAGATCGTTAAGAACCGTCCCTTTGCTAGATGATTTAGCTGCCTCCAGACACGCTCTCGAGACGTGGTCATACACAAATTGCTGGAACCTAGGCACTTCCTTACCAGCACCGAAATCGTCAGCTTTGACCTTGCCTAGGCCCCATACTTGCAGCATTTTGTTAAGGGTGATAACAGCCAATTTAACGGTCTGGTCATCTTCATTAGTAGAGGCGTACAGTAAGGCAGATTGAAGCACATTTTCATAGACCCCCATATTCTTGTCAGAGAAGAAAATAGCCCCCATACCATTGTTGAGAACATTGAAGATGAACTGCAGATAAGCTCTCTTCAAATCTCTGTTAATGATGGCAATATCAGTAGAACCATTCTCAACAGGAATTTCATTAAGAGCATCAAATATTCTCTTGAACAAGGGCGACAATAAAAGATCAAACATATCATACATCCCTTGCTCTTTTCTAAAGGTGTGCAAGAGATGCCCTAAGAAACTTAAGAAATCTGTTACTTCTTCAACAGTGCATTGATCCAAAAAGCATGTAATTAGGCGAGTAACCTCAGGAAGAATATCCATTCCAAGCAAAGGAATAAGACGGGCAATGGCAAATCTGGCCGCATCACGAATAACCTTAGATGTTCCCAGTCTTTCAACAGTAGTTGTAACTACCTCGGTCGCCGTTTTAAACTCTTGGAGTACAGAAGGTTCCAGTAGAGTAGGATTTTCAGGCTGAAATCCACGAGCAAAGGTACCAATAGCTAACAGATCATGGTGCACTTGTAATGGGTTTGCAGTGCTTTGCAATAACGCGTTTTCAACATCTGAAAATATCGGTTGAAGCAACCTTTTGATTAAACTGAGCTTACTGTCACTGGTATTGAACATTAAACCGCAAAGTTCAAATAAAAATAGCTGAGCGTCAAATACAGGATCATCATTAGATTCATTCGAAATGGGAGCTGCTTTGATTTGTAGCAAGTCACCAAGAGAATTGAAAATAGTCTCTGATATATCCCCTACTAGAGGTTTAACTGATTTCAGAAACCTATAGAATAAGTACCAAGCTCGTAGTTGAACCTTTTTGTTAGAATTGTGAACACCGAGTGGAGAGACAAAAGTTTCAAGGGACTTGGTCAGTTTGTCAGTATTTGTGGAGTTGAAAAGGGTACAATGTCTGTTAACTAGCTCGATATAATGAAGCTGGATCGAAGGATGATTCATTGCAATGACGTGACTATCAATCATTTTAAAGAATAGCTCTGAGAGTGTACGCGATGGCCGAGTCTCGATACCCTTGATTGTATTGATAGCTCCGTTCTTTAAACTGTCGCTGAAGGCTGTCAATTCGTAAAGACCAAGCTCAACATCAGTCCAGGATGATACTGAAGAAGCATCGAGAGACGCTAATACAACCGAAGCTATTCCGTCAATATATAAGTCGCTGTCGATTCCTGCTATTAGATCTTGCAGAAGTTTCAATTTGTTCCTAAACTCTCTAAATTCCTCGTCATCATCTTCGTCCCAGTCGTCTTCTTCGTATTTGAACTTGAGAATGAGTTTTGGAAGTAGATTATAAATTAAAGATCGTCTTTGTGGCGAGATGAATTCAGAGTCTGGAGGAAAGTTCAACACTTGATTCGAAAGATTCTTCTCCATCTTAGAAGTGTCGACTTTACTCTTCTCTAATTTGCATTCTTTTCGAACAAATGAAAGGTATTCAGAGAGTCCGCCGAAAACTTGAACAGAGATTTCATTGTCCTTGTTGGCTAAATATTCGACGACAATTGGGAAGAATCCAATCAACATTTCTTCAGCTTTTCCAAGTTGAGCTTGAGTGAGGGATGAATTTGAAGCAGTAGCAGTAGAACCGTCTAAAATATGTACCAGCTCCAGGAGAACATTGTTGGCCAGTTTTCCTACTCTTTCATCAGGAGACAGTTGGAGTAAGACGTCTTTCAATCCGAGAAGTCGAATCACTTCCATTTTATCGACAGGCTTCATCTTTTTGGACACAATTTCAATCAGAGTATCGCAAGTAGTCAACGGCTGGGACTGTAAACATTTATACACTAATGGAATGAATTCATTATTAATAACAAGTGCAATATCTACCCAGGATACCCAGCCTCCAATGACATTGAGAACACCTTCCACAATCTCCTGGTCAGAATCGATATAATATTTCAAGATTTTGAACCAAGAGTCTGTAATTTTGTTGATGTCACTAACTCTGATCTGATCTTTGATGGCATTGTTACGTTTTGTGATTGAGGGCTCCCTAACAATGAGATTATCTCCAATTTCTTCATGAACAACTTTAAGAATTCGCATGTACAAATCTACAGAGACAGAGTTACCTATTGATGAGTTCTGGGTGGCCAAGATCGATAGAAAGTCGTCAAAAAAAGATCTCCAGGTAGATTGAAAGGAGAGGATGAATACAAATGCAATAGTTTGAGCTAACTTGTTTTTGAGATAGTTAGCACCTAAGTTTTCAGGAGAGTTTTTGACGAATTCAAACAATGACGACTGGACAAAGCAAAGTTGGTCGGAATTAAGCTTGTGTAGCGCGCTGTCAATGACTTGGAGCGAATAGAAGCGAGATTCGGGTGATCTGGTCTGGTTAGTTGCTGAATCTTTCACCAGGTCCTCCTCAATACTTACCGGTTGGCTGATCCAGTGTATATCGAGAGACAGACTTGCCATCCATCGTTTGAATCCTTGATGCTATTACAGTAATCAATCGCCTTCAAATGTTGGCAAAAGCCAGATGTTAGTTTCATGAAAATTGAAGAAAAAACGACGATATCTAGTCGCCGTAGCCACTGGCCATACCTGCTGCTGCAAAGAAGGGTTCAAAGTGCCGGAAACTGCGATATTCACAGCTTGTTCGAGCTGATCTTCCATAGTTGAGTTTGATGCGATGTGATTCAAAAGTGAAATAACTAAAAGGAAAAAATGATTTGAAATTTTTGCCAGAGTTGAGTAGTCGGGGTTAGGGCTTTAAGAAGTCGACAGAGAACAGCAAATCCAGTGAAAATTTCTGATTTCCTAAAAGAGAATTTGTGACAAGTGAGCCAAAAATGGTAGAAGGAATATGGAGGGCAAAGCAGTTGTAGAGTTTTTTTTTTCTTCAATCAGATCTTAAATCTGTATTGGTATTTGAGATTTGTATCTGGTATCTTGAATTTGTATCTTGAATTTGTATCTTAAATTTGTATCTTAAATCTGTATTTTAAATCTGTATCTCAAATCTGTATTGGTAAATTTGTACCTCAAATCCGTAATTATATTCATTAGTCTATTTGGCTAATGCTAATTTTTCTTTATTTGCACTGATAGAAATATTTTAGTTGGCACAGTATTTGAACTTTTTAAATCAAAATATTGACAAAAAGAATGACTCGCTATAGTTTGAAATATCTATAATATAAATTTGGAATCTAAACAATATTCTCTAACAAAGCTTAACGATATTCAGAAAAGATTTACTTTAGAACCAAATTAACCAAATTTGTATTCCAAAGTTGAACCAAAATTGTATTTATTCAGATTGAACCGAAATTGTATTTATTCAGATTGAACCAAAATTATATTCAAAGGAGATTGAACCAAAATTATTAAAATATTCATTCAAAATAGATTGAACCAAAATTATATTCCATTCAAAGTAGATTGAATTTACCAATTCCCCTTATATATCTCTTAATCCTGTACACTATAATTGTTTTTTCATGTTTAAAAAGAATCTACTGTTCATAACTGCTATATCGCATACTACATTTGCTCCTCAAGTAACATTAAATGGAAATGAAGTGATTACAGGTGTTTATGAAAATGAAATAGAAGCTTTTAAAGGAATCCCCTTTGCTGAACCGCCCATTGGAGATTTGAGATTAAGACGAGCAGTTTCTTTCCAAGGTTCATATGATGGTTTTGTCGCAGATGCTTTCGCTGATGCTTGCATACAGATTGATCCAAATGATACTATATCAAACACCAACAAACTATTAGAGCTCATACCTGATCCCTATCGCAGTTCAATTCTCGAACTCGCAGCGGGCTCAACTTCCATGAATGAAGACTGTTTGTATCTAAATATCTATAGGACTCCAGGACTGTCTCCAGGTGATAATGCACCAGTAATGGTTTGGATTTCTCCAGGTGCCTTTACTTTTGGCTCAACTGCAACTTACACTGGAACTAAATGGATCAAACAAAGCATTGAAATGGGCAAGCCTTTGGTGTATGTTTCGGTATCATATAGGATAGGCCCATATGGATTTTTGGGAGGAGAAGATATGCTGAATGATGGTAATACTAACATTGGCTTGACTGACTTACGCCAGAGCTTGAAATGGTTGAGACATCACATATCAGCGTTTGGAGGCAATCCTGACCAAGTTACAATTTTTGGTGAATCTTCCGGTGCAATGATGATTGGCTACGACTTGATATCTTATGATGGAGACAACACCTACGAAGGCAAACCTCTCTACCATGGAGCAATCTTGGAGTCTGGTGGCATATTACCATTAGCTCCTGTTGATAGTATTAGCCCAACTAACCGGTATCTGAGTATTTTGAAAAGCACAGGCTGCGCAGATGTAGAGGATAGAATCACTTGTATCCGTGAAGCTCCTCTAGAATCTCTGAAAAAAGGACAAAATTCTTATACTCTACTCCAAAATTTTGGACTTATGGAGACCTTCATTGGCTTTGCTCCTCGTCAAGATAATGATATTATTAGAGACGATCCATACAAATTGTTCAGAGAAGGAAAAATTGCAAATGCCTCCGTGGTACTTACCACCCAAGAAGATGAAGCTACAATTTATTCTGGAATATTTGCAGATGCTATAACAGACGACCAAATAGCTGAAGCATTTGCTGATATATTCCCTAGTGCCAGCTTGGAGGTGATTACAAAGTTGATTGACCACTATCCGTTAAGCACAAAGTATAGAGCACCGTTTAGAACTAACTTACTCAATGGTCTCACCCCGTCCTGGATGAAGTTTGGTGCTATACTTACAGATTTGCTATTCAATGGCCCGCGACGTTCAATGGTTCCTTATTTTACATCTAATAAATGGCAGTTGTTTGGAACACAGATGCACAGAGTAGTCCCATTTCTGGGTTCATTTCACTGGCAGGACGTTTTATTTCAGTTTTTCCTCGATCTTCCAGCTTCAATTGCTTATAGAACACATTACATTTCATTTGCGAATAATTTGGATCCAAATGTTGAAGATGGTTCTTATCCTGAATGGACGCAATACACTGAAGAGAATAAAGAAATGTATCATATTGCCCATGACTATACTGAAATGCTTGAAGGCGGTGATACTTATCGAGAAGAGGCCATTGGGTTTATTGTCAATGACCAAGAACTTCGAGCATGATGAGTAGCACAGCATGAAATTTTTCAATCCTTTATTTTTGTTTCTGTAGGATCTTTCCTTTGTACTATAATAAATTCTAGAAAATATCTTCATTAAAGAGTTTGATCGATTTGATATTAAACAAACAAAGAAGTGACGTTGAGATGTACTTGCGAGTACCTGGCTTCAAGAAACAAATATATAAGATGCAATCTCTCAAGATTTCAAAAATCAAACATAAAGTCAATAATGGTCCAAGCACTTTTTCTGAAAGTTTTTGGAATTGCACTTGTAGCAGGAGCTACAATTCATTCAAATCCAACAGTAACACTGAACGGCAATGAAGTGATAACTGGAAAACGAGAAGCTTTTACTGAAAGTTTTAGAGGCATTCCATTTGCTGAACCGCCGACTGGCGAGCTTAGATTCAAACATCCAGTCCGCTTTCAAGGGTCTTACGACGGGCTATTAGCCAACAGCTTTAGCAAAGCTTGCATGCAATTAGATCCTGCAAATTCATTTGCAACCTTAGAAACCACAAGGCAAATTGGAAGAAGCTTGCTTAACTTTATGAAAAATTCGAAATTTGACTCGAAATTCGATTCAGTTTATAACTCCATGACTATGAGCGAAGACTGTCTTTATCTAAACGTATATCGACCCAAACATACCACTGCGCAAGATAAACTACCCGTTATGGTGTATTTCTATGGAGGAACATTTTCATTTGGATCTGCTGCTCTGTATCCTGGCACTAGATTCATCAAGGACAGTTTAGAGATGGAGAGTCCAGTAATATATGTTTCTGTGAATTACCGTCTTGGGCCATGGGGCTATTTGGGAGGGTCTGATATTCAAGCAGAGGGAAGTACAAATTCAGGTCTACACGATCAACGAATGGCTCTTGAATGGGTTCAAGATAATATTGCGAGTTTTGGCGGAGATCCAAGCAGAGTGCTCATATTTGGAAATTCGGCTGGTGCAATGAGCGTTGCGCATTTGATGGCTTCATATGGAGGAAATATCACATATAAAGGGAACAAGCTATTCAGTTCAGCAGTCTTGCAGAGTGGAGGCCCTCTGCCATTTTTGAGCTCAGTAAGCGATGCTCCAGAAACTGGATATCAGAGACTAGTTGAGCTCTCAGGGTGCAAAGAAGCGTCAGATAAGTTGGCGTGTTTACGAAGTAAATCTGCAGAAGTGATATCGCAGGCACAGAATAGCTATGGTCGAAAAGATAATTTTGGAGTTCTTCCTGGCATGTTAAGTTTTGCACCTAGAGCAGATGGGGATATATTGCCAGATACAGTTTATAATCTTTTTAGGGATGGCCATTATGCGAGAGTTCCATATATTACTGGAAATCAAGAAGACGAAGGAACGGTGTTTATGCCAGTTATGAGGAATGCTACAACTTCAACAGGACTTCGCGAATGGGTTCGATATATCTTTCCACGGGCCTCAGACGACACAATAGACAAGCTGCTAGCATATTATCCTGATGATCCAGCAGTTGGGTCACCGTATCGCACATCTACGCACAATGTAATTGCACCTCAATCCAAGAGAATATCATCGTTAATTGGTGATTTGCTATTCCAAGTACCACGGCGAGTGATGCTTTCGAGCACGCCTGATGTTTCTCGCTATGTTTACCAGTCAACGCATTTGCACAAGGTGGCTCCGTATCTCGGGACTTTTCATGCTAATGATGTAGTTTTTCAGTTTGGAAGCGATCTGGGACCTGCGTTTTCATATCGTCGGTACTATATTGCATTTGCACACGAAGGAGATCCTAATCCTCACTCTGGTCTACCATACTGGGAAGAGTATGATGAAGAGAATGGGAATTCTCTAGAAATTGGGTTTAATACGAATATCATGAAAGTAGATGATTTCAGGCTTGAAGCTATGGAATTTATCATGAGTAACCCTGAGCTTCGGGCGTGAAATATAGAGGATTTAATTAAGAATGAGAATTTGAATCTAAGAATAAGAATTTAAATGAGAATCTGAATGAATAAGAAACTAAGAATAAATGAGAATTTGGATATGAAACTAAGAATTTGAATGAGAGTCTGAATAAATAAGAATTTGAATAAATAAGTATCTAAGAATAAAAATTTAAATAAGAATCTGAATGAATGAGGATCTGAATAAAAACCTGAATAAATAAGAATAAATCTGATACATAAGAATAAATCTGATTTAAAAAATAAATAAATAAAAATAAAACTGATTAAAAAATAAATAAATAAAAATAAAACTGATAAAAAAATAAATAAATAAAAATAAAACTGATTTAAAAAATAAATAAATAAAAATAAAACTGATTTAAAAAATAAATAAATAAGAATAAATCTGATTTAAAAAATAAATAAATAAAAATAAAACTGATTAAAAAATAAATAAATAAAAATAAAACTGATTAAAAAATAAATAAATAAAAATAAAACTGATTAAAAAATAAATAAATAAAAATAAATCTGATTAAAAAAATAAATAAATAAAAATAAATCTGATTAAAAAAATAAATAAATAAAAATACATAAAAATCTAATTCACTTGAATAAAATCTCATATAAAGTACAAATTGCATTGGAAATTCCATGTTCCGTGATCAAAGAAATAAAAACATTAGTCAATTCAGAACTTTTTTCATGATATGCCATCAAATCTGATATAGCTTCACCAGTTTTAAAATCAACAGAAATCTTCCAAGTAATAACAAGAGGAGCAGTCTCCAAAGAAGGCTGAATCGCAAAGACATTTCCCACTGGCCACGAAGTATCATTATTAGATGTAGAGAATTTTTCAGACAGACAAGTGAAGATTTCAAATCGCTTCAAAGATACTTCAGAATAGCTAGATAGGCCATAAAGAGCCAGCGAGACGTCATTTTGGGCCTTGCAAGACTCAACAAAAGGGCCCAGTGCCCGTCGTGCAGCAGAAGACAAGTCTAGTTGAAAGGACTTGACTGAGTGGCTAGACAGACGAATTTCCAGCTCACACGAGAAGCTAAAAAGAGTAACAGGATCTGGGGTAGCGCCATTATTGTAGATGGAAGCACCCGAAAACTCGAGAACTTTGGTGTTGACTGAGGAATGCCTTGAGCTGATTTCCTTTGAGAAGCTGAGGCTATGAAACATACAAAGAAACGGATCTTGGTCGCTGAGGACTGGACGAACAGAAAAAGGCAGTTCCATGAAGGGGAGCAGCGAGTATTCAAGCTCTGGAGCGTTGTTTAGCTCTGAGAGTGCCTTGAGGTCAGTGAGACGCTCATTTTTAAGGGTTTTTAAAGCTTTCAAAGCTTCTTGGAGCTGAAGTTTCTGTTGATTGAGTCTTGATAGCGTAGCGTTGTAGGCTTCAATTGAGTGATCAGAGTTGATCTGTGAGGTGTTTGAGGTGTTTGAGGTGATGGAGATCTGTAAGGTCTTTGAGGTCTGTAAGGTCTTTGAAGCCCGTGAAGCCCGTGAAGCCCGTGAAGCCTCTAAAACCTGTGAGGCCCGTGAAACCCGTGAAGCCTCTAAAACCTGTGAAGCCCGTAAACCCTCTAAACCCTCTAAACCCTCTTGATCCTGCTCTGAAGCGTTCTCAGCGTCTACAAAGACAATCTCATCTTCTTCAGAAGATTCCATGTTCCAAAGCGCTACAGTCGTAGCTCACAGCGTCTCTGCTACAACAAGAAATTAACCAAAAGTTAGCAGCCAAACAGCCAAACAGCCAGCCAAAAGGTCAACAGCCAAAAATTGTCAATGGCTGCCTTTTTTTAAGTGCAAGTAAATTTGATCAATCCGTGCACGTGCTTGAAAAGTAAAATTGGGATATTTCTTTCTTCTCTTTCTCAAATCTTCATCCTCCTCTCCTACACATCACCTCCAATATGCTCTTTGGTGCCCGCCTAGCAAGTGAAATATACCCTCCTTGGAAAGAAGAGTACATCGCTTATGACAAGCTAAAGAAACTCCTCAAAGAAAGCGTCGTCTCGTTGGGCCACAAAGAAGAATGGACTGAAAGCGACGAAACAACCTTCGTCGCAGTGCTAGACAGCGAACTCGAAAAGGTCTACTCCTTCCAGTCTAAAACCTACAGCAGACTCTCAGACGAAATCACAGAGATTGAAAAATCAATCAACTCAGCTGAAAACTTCAAGGTCGAAGACGCAAAGGCCTTTGAGTCCAAACTAGAGGAAATCGTAGACGCCGCTAGAAACCTCGACACCTTCTCCAGACTCAACTTCACGGGCTTTACGAAAATCGTCAAAAAACATGACCGCCTCCATCGAAAATTCCAGGTCAAGCCCTTGTTGCAGGTCCGTCTCGCTGCCCTCCCCTTCCACTCTGAAGACTACTCGCCCTTGCTCTACAGACTCTCCGTCCTCTACGCTTTCCTCGGTGAAAACTTCAACGCAAACTCGACTCCCGCTGCCCTCTCCTCTGTCGTCGGTGCCGACAACACCGACTACGTCTCCTACAAGTTCTGGGTTCATCCGGAAAACGTCATGGAGGTTAAGACAAGAATCCTTAGGCATCTTCCGCTCTTGATTTATGGCGGCTCCAACGTCAAGAACGACGAGTCAGAGGAGCCCGCTGACCCCACTATCACCTCTTTGTACTTTGACAGCCCTTCCTTGGAGCTCTATGAAGCCAAGCTGCAAAAGAGCGAAATCTCCCACTCTGTCCGATTGAGATGGATTGGAAAGCTCAAGGACAAGCCGGAAATCACTTTAGAAAAGAAGGTCGTAGACCACTCTGCTACTGGCGAATTCATCCCCGACGAGAAAATTTCCATCAAGGAAAAGTACATTCAGCCCTTCCTCGAAGGCAAGTACCACATGGAGAAATCCATTAAAAAAATGGCCGAGCGTGGCGCCGCTGAGTCCAGTATCGACAGCTACAAGAAATCCGTCGAAAACATTCAATCCTTCATTAGCGAACACGATATCTCTCCCGTCATGAGAACTATTTATACTAGAACTGCATTCCAAATCCCTGGCGACAATCGTGTTCGTGCAATTCTTGATAGCAATATCTCGTTTGTCAGAGAAGACTCTTTTGATTCAAACAGACCTGTCCGTGATCCTGAAAACTGGCACAGAAAAGATATCGACGCTCCTGGAATCGAGGACCCTCTTTCCCTGCTTCGTACTGGAGAAGTCTCAAAGTTCCCTTTCGCTGTATTGGAATTCAGAGTTCTTTCGAAAGACGCGGCTGATCGTAAGGCAACCTCTGGAGTAGACAGTTCTATCGTTTCGCCTGCTATCAAGCGCCATGGTAAATGGATCCAGGAATTGACAAATAGTCATTTGGTCAAGGAGGTTCCCAAGTTCTCAAAGTTCTTGCAGGGTATTGCTTCACTCTTTGCTGAAGATGACCGTTTGGATGCCCTGCCTTTCTGGATGAATGATTTAGAACATGATATCAGAAAGGACCCTAAACAAGCTTGGGAAGACCAAAAACGTCGTATTAAAGAAGCTGCTACTGTTGCTCAAGAGTCCAACAAGATCAGAATGCGAACTCCTTCTAGCTCCAGAATTCCCCAATCGCCTTTGTTCTCGACTGTCGAGGACAACCAAAGTGCAGGTTCCAGTTCTGCTCCGATTCCTGAAGAAGCACTAGAGTCTGATATACCTGAAGAAAACGCTGATTGTGATGATGACGATGAGTCTTCAGACGGCGATGCAGTGGTTAAGAAGAAGACTAGCTCTTTGACAAAACGAATTGGAAATCTAACTTTCCTTCCTAATATTGGTCCTCGTCTTGATATGGATTCCGAAGATGAAGAAATCGTTCTTCCACCTGGTGTTGTCAAGCCTACCACTCTTATTCGTAACTCTGGTCCTGTCAAAGTCGAAACCAAAGTTTGGTTGGCCAACGAACGAACTTTTAACAAATGGCTACACATCACCACACTGTTATCTGCGCTTACCTTCACTCTTTACAGTTCAGTTGGAAGTTCTCTTTCTCAGCATACTGCAGAATACGTTGCTTATATTCTCTTTGGTTTGACCATTTTTTCAGGTATCTGGGGTTACACCACTTATTTATCCAGATTACGCTACATCAAGGCCAGATCTGAACGTCATCTTGATAGCCCATTTGGCCCTCTAGTTGTTGCAATTGGATTACTCGCTGCCCTCATATTAAATTTTGTCTCAAATTACAAAATTCATCATGGTCATCATGGAGAGCCATTACCCATTAATTCCACTTTTACTCACCATTGAGAGACGTTGATACATTTTGATATAATAAACTTATACATATTCTCATCGTAAGTCAAAAATTGTCTATATTCATCAAAAATTGCCTATTCATTTTTCAGTTGTCTATACATTTTTCAATTGCCTATTCATTTTTCAACTGTCTATTCATTTCATCAACAATTGCTCATGTTCAAGTCAAAAATTCATTCCAAGTTCTCTCAGTAATACCAAAAATTAGTTCGTCTATTTTTTGTTCAAATATTATATCATCGTGTATGGTACGATAATCCCATGTTTTACTAAATAATTAATCAAGAAATAAATATGGTTTGATTGTAATAATAATAATAGCAAAAGCCAAATTAATCAAGTAAATTACCCAAGCTCATTACACTGGGCGACTTTTCTGTCGATTCTTCTCGAGTAGCAGGTGTAGAGAGAGTGGCTGTTGTTGTAGTTACCATCGGCTCCATGATATGTGCTGGTCTGGAATCAAAAGAAGTAGGAAGTGGTTCTGTAGCCATAAGAGGTTCAGTTTTTATAGATGAAAGAGTGCTTTGAGATAAAGGAGGAACTTCAGTGGTCAAAGATGCAACTGGCATAGATTCAAGCGCTGGAATTGTTGATGGTAGAATAGTATCAGCAATTGGAGGAACAGAAACTGGAATCGATTCACCACCTTTTCCTCTTGCCTTCTTCGGAGGTTTGACAGTTCCATCTTTAGGAGCCTTCGTTCGCTTTCTTGTAGCTTTCTTTGGTTTTTCCGTTCCATCACCATGCTTCCCTGAAGCCTTTCCATTATCTTTACTGTTCTCAGAGAATTCAAGTGCAATTCCCTGTTCTCGTGCTTTTTCCTCCATCTCGAGTCGCTCATCTTGTAATTGACGCTCAATGGAATTTATTTCTGCTTGTTCACGTTCAATTTGTATAACTCGCAGAGCCCCTCTATCTTCTTCCTTGATCTGAGGCTTGACAACAGGCGACCATCGCTTAATCCATCTCGCAGACCGTCTAAAAGCTTTAGCAAGTGCAATGTCTTCTTCGCCAAAATCATCCCTCGAAATTACACGACGTTTTACGACGATTGAGCTAACTTTTTGTACATATCGTTCAGCAGCAGATCCGTTTTCAGTCGAGGACTCGCCTTTCTTGTCTGGCTCTTCAGCTTGCCTGTCTTCGTAGTCTGAGTCGTATAAAGGATCGATATCTTTCACCCTACTCCATTCCCTGACAAGCGCACCTTCCTCGTAGCGATGTCGCCTCTTTAGCTTATCACTTCGCTTGATAAACTTCATAATTTCATGTTTACAACGAGTTCCACGGAGCGATGCCTGCGATCTCTGCACACCAGACTCCTTGCCGTTGCCCTTGTTTGGTCCTTTCAATATTAATCTGAGTCTAGTAGGCGTTGAAGACTTCGATTTGTCTCCATCAGGATAGTAAAAGTTATCGACATACTCCCCATTTGTCTCTTCAATCTTTTTAGTTATAGCTTTCACCCGGCCCTTCGAAGTGCTGCCAGGTGTCGTAGCAGACGCATTTGGTCCGACGGTTGTGGCACCCGTCTGAAGATAGTTTTCACGCTCCTTCTTCATGGTATTTCCAAAAGCAATTTCTTCAGGAGGGTCGACGTTTTCGTTAATTTGTTCTTGTCGACTCAATTTGACAAATGGAGGCACGGTCAGGCCGCTTCCAGCTCCAGTATTGAATGGGTTCTGCCTCACCCTCTCAGGTGAAAAATCGGTCTCCAAATATGTCCACATGAGCCATAGAAATGCGCGAGCCCGAGACTCACTGGACAGACTCTGATTCATTATTAGGTCGTGGAATTCGTAGGGTGGTTCAAAAAATTTGTCCTGGACTTCAGAAGCAAACGTTGACACTAAAAATGATAAGTTGATTGGATTTGTCCTCTTCATTTTCATGAGCTCTTGGAACGTCCCAGGCTCATGGCGGTCATCGCATGCCCCTTTGAGTATGCTCTTTAACCGAGGAGCATCCTGCAGTTGCTTGTAGTCACTTTGATCAGCATATGTTTGTAGACTGGGGATTGGATGGTAGGTTCGTAGCATGGCTCGCATTTCCAAAAAAAAGTTCAACGTGGTGTTCATTCTGCCAATGTTTACGAGAAGGCATACCATTGCCATGTTGAGAGCAGCGCTCCTATCGTGGAGCAGTTTTTCACAAAGGACCCGAGAAGTTTTTGAAGACCTGGCCATGGAATCAATGTAAATATCAGCAAACGTCTGGTTTTCGTTGTTGTTGTATGTGTTTGTGAAAACTTTGTGTTCATCGTGAAAAATGTGTGCTAAGAAGTCGTACTGAATGTCTACCCGCCATAGGGGCTCACCGTCGCCCTTCTTGAGGTGTCGAATCTTGGAGCCGGTGTGAAGAGTTTGGTATGCTCTGTGGTGCGAGCGTTTGCTGTCGCTGGACTTTGCTCGTTTCGACGTGGAGCTGGACTCTCCCACCGAGTTCCATAGAGCGCGAGGAGTTTCAACGGACGACTTGGAGTTCTCGTCGTCGTCGGCGGCAGCGCTGAGGACGTCTGTGTCCATGGTGGTAGAAGCAGCCATTTCCTGGTCTTCAGACTCATCTGCTGAGACCACAGCTCCGTTTTCAGGAGGAGAAGGGGGAGGAGGACGACTGTTGATTGATTGGAAAGGCATTTTGTCCTTGTTCTACTGGAGACTCTTCGTGAGCGAAGCGGTTGGCAGTAATGAGAAGAAGGTGTCAGAGAAGGCAAGAGAGAGAAAAAAAGTTGGTGAAGGAAGAGAAAAAAGTTGGTGGTGTCGTTTGTTTAATTGGATTTGTCCTTGCCCACTGGCAACTCTAGAACCGTGATTTGTGAGAGGCTGACAAAGAGGATGCTCGAAATTAAAGCTAGTACAGTAGTAAAACTGAAACTTCTGGAGGAACAAAAAAACTAGTAGGACTAAAGTCAAGAAAGGAAATTACAAGTGTGAAAAATTCCGACAATTTCAAAAAGAATAGCTAAAGAATAGAAAATCGACGATTTGGAGCAGAGCTGAAGCAGTCAAGTCGCGGAGCAAAGAGCATTATGGCTCAACGTTTAGCTGCTGTAGCTTGTCTCAGTTGTTCAAACAGAAAGTCTAGGAGTGAAATCGAGTTTATTAATTTTACAAATACAAACAAATTATATACGATATATTAGTTCTTACCAAGTATTCTCCTGGTCTTTAGTTTCAACTTTGAGAGTATGGATGGTTTAGAGTGGTGATATTCCAAAATATCTGGTAGATGAGGTTTGTCTTCGTTGCCAATCATATACTTGCTAAACATATCATCTAGACAATCCATTTCAATCTTTTGCATCTCTACTGTAAGCTCATCCACCAGCTTCACGTATCTCAAGTCAACTATCCTAATGCTTCCGTCAGGTGCAATACCAAAGACCTCAAGGGCAAAAGAGCACAGCAGCACATTGAACGTATGCATTCTGTTCACGCACTCCCGGATTCTTGCAACCACTCTATGCGACAAATCCAACGGCTTGACTGGTCTTCCCCAAGGTGACAGTATAAGCATCTTATGTGTTCCCCAAACATCACCATATGCGTAAAGCTTTGGTGTTATTCCTTCATAAGGAGCTACTTGGTCAAGATACGCATGAATCCTGACTTCGTTCTCCATCATTTCTCTTGCTTTAAGACCTTGGAATTTGTGACTGTATTCACATCGTCGAACCAAAACGTCATACACCTCAGTAGCCAACTCATTACTGTATTCTTCAAACAGAACTGAGAGCTTTCCCGGGACATGGCCATAGTTTCGAGAATAGGTTTTTGAATGGCAAACTTCATGCCACTCAAAGTCGTCGCTAATAGCTGGTTTGTTGGTAACCGTTACTTTGCAGCCAATTACCTTGCTATTATATCCAAAGTGTTTTCTGGGGAAGTGGCAAGAGAGAACCTCAGGACAGAGATCAAATGTTCCAACAATAGTATAAGGATCATCAAACCCATTTTGCCATGTATAATTGGAGAGGTGGATTGCTGCAACTTCAGGTTTCGGTTCTGATACCAAATATGTAGGGGTGATCTCGGTAGGCACGCGCTTTTCCTTAATTGAGCTGCTCTGAGAAGGGTTTCTGTAAACCAGAGGGAAGTTTTTCAGAGCATCTGGTAGAATGCATTCAACCTCTGGAAGGACATAAGGAGCTGGCTCAATGTGTCTGGGTGTGAAGGGCTTATTACCAAGAAACTCAGAGTCCATGGTCAGCTCTGTGCTGTTAACAGTATCTGAGAAATCTCTTGAAATTTCACTAGATTGCACTGAAGATTCAGAGATATCTGTTCCATTGCTTTCTGCTGAAATTTTGTGTGAGTGGCCAAATGCTGAAGTAGTTCCTTTGTTATTCGGTTTCTGAGGTGAATAGCCGAGGGAGCTGATGTTTGTTTGAATGACATTATAGTTATTGTAGTCTGAAATTACAGACTTGAACGAACAAGTGGAAGTAGATCTACTAAGTGAACGATGCTCATTCTCATCATATTCTGTATTCTCATCATCGATAATTTGAGATGGGTCGATATACATGCTCGCGAGTTCAGAGATCTCGGGGAAAGCGTCTCCCATGATGCCAGAATAATCTTTGACTTCATGTGTATTAACAGACAAAACCACTTGTTTGACTGGAACTTCTTTGATAACAATTGACTTTGTTTTCCCCAAAGTCGGCTTTGACGTTTTTAGGGCATATTTTTTAGATATTAAGGCATTCGATTCCTTAGTTAATGTTTCAAGGCGAAGCATCCTTTCGGCTTTGCGAGCTTCTCTTCGACGAGCTGCAACTGCATATTTTTCTTCTGCTAATTTCTTCATTTCCTGCTCTTTTGTCAAAGCTGGCGTTTGTGTGGCGCTATAATACTCCAGCGCTTTCATTTTGCCAATATTGTTTCGAACTGGTTTCCATAGCTCACCTCCAAATAGCTTTGTTATGGCTTTTGGTTGATGATCTGGATAGAGCTGTGCACCTTTGATCGTAGCAGAAAAGATTCCGAGAAAGTATCCAAACACAGAGCTTTGATAGCCCTCACAAGCGCCAAAGAGTGTTCTTGGGAATGGTCGAGAAAACATCAAGTAGCCTCCTCTCACTCCACTGGGATCTAGAAAAGCATCATCTGGTCTACAGATGAATCTGATATGAGAGTCTGTTGCAATGAAGCCGACGTTAATATTGTGCATGACCATATAATTGAATTTTTGGCGAATAAGTTGAAGAGTATAAATGTCTTTGTACTTATTTGCTCTACCGGTAAGAGCATCGTAGAGCAAATCATCGTCCAAAAACTGAGGAATCTCTTTGTCTCGAACATGCACACTGGCCATAAACTCAACAGATTTAGTATCAATGTCGGCTTTTGAAGCAGCAATTTCCATGTGTGGGTTTGATTGTAGAAGAGTAGAATCGCGCTGATTATAGCTCGCCTTAACATCAAAAAGATAGAAATCAGGGACTCCTGATCTATTGTTGGCTTTGTTCAAGTTTGAAACCAACTCCATGCACTTGGGAAGGATACTCCGTAATTGTACTTGGAACTGTGCGGGAAGTCCGCTACCTCGGGATCGATTGTATAAATATGGGGTCTCTGATTTCGTTTTTGTATCATCGCACACAACAAAGTTGGTATCAATCGTATTCATTAAGTTCTCATCAACATTGGATCTTTTGCTATCTCGTAGAAATGCAAGTTCCTTTGAAACAATCGATTCAAACTCGTTCCAATATCCAACATTTGCAAATGGCTCACTTGGAAGCCAAATTCCACTTTCACCAGAAGCCATAGAGTTAGGCATGAGACTGCCATTCACAAAGTACGACATCTTTTATAATATAAATTTCAATATATTTCAGTGAATTGTTGCTGCTATATCTTTAGCAGATTTTTTTCAAGATTGGCAATGAAGTAAATTATGAAAGTGATTTATGAACTTATATATATATATATATATCATATCATATCAATCGGTGTTCAATAAACGCAAACAATTTGAATGCTAATTTGTATACTCAGAATTAATGGAATAAGTTCTTGACCTTTGTTTTTTTGAATATTTTTCAACCTTTCAATTCAACAATACCTTTCTATTATCCTTTATTATAATTCACCAGCTGTCATACTCTTTGTTAAAGAAGCTCGCAGAAGGTGCAATCTTGACAAAAACATTTCTATTTAGAATGTTTAGATTTCCAGCATTGTTTTGGTCCAAGTTCTAGATTGGTCCATGGTTACAAGTCTGAATACAGAAATTACAATCCTCCCATCAATATTAACTTCATTAGAACTAAATTTGAGTGAAAATGAAAAAGTTGGATGTAGATAACATTATTTACTCTGATAAAAAAGAATATACGAAAGTCCTGAATTATTTTTTGACCAAAGACTGAGCATCTTCCTCATCTTCAATTAGAAAAGGGTTCTCACCAGAGTCATCCTCCTTCTTGCCTTGGTCATTTTGCTCATCCTGCGTAGTTGTAGTAGTGTACAAGTCCCTTGCTTTTTTGCCTGCTCGGACTTCGCTGTCTCTACCTTCCTCTTCTAGGTCATCTCCATTTTGATATGGATCGTCCTCCTCATCAGAAAGAGAAAACTCATTGAGGTAATCTAATTCATCTCCGTCCTCTTCTCCATCAACATTGCGACCTAGTAATGGGTTAAATGCATAAGACTTTCCATTTTGTCCCTTGCGACGTGCCATACAAATATACAACAAAACACAGGCCACAAAGAATATTATCACCAATACTGATCCATATATCCAGGCAGCAGTGTGTTTTGTCATTCCAAAAGTTGGAATAAGTGAATCAGAATCTTCTTTTTCTTCTGTGTTTTCTTCACCAGACTCAGGCTTTGATACTGGCTTAGATCCCCCGGTGGGCTTTGCACTTCCAGATGAAGTAGACTCAGATGTAGGCTGTTCCGACACTGAGCTAACAGTAGAAGTAGGTGTTGGTTCTGAGCCAACAGTAGAAGTAGACCCAGATGTAGGTTGTTCTGAAGTAGGTTCTTCAGGATTTGTAGACTTTTCTTTATCAACATGCTCACCTGTTTCCTGATTCCAATTATCTTTATTTCCATCACTCATACCATTATCCAACATGAAATTTTTTCCTGGACCTGGGAATAGCATGGCTTTTTCAGCTTCTTTAGACTCTCCCCACAATTGTAATTGCCAATCAATGAGTCTACTTCCTTCTTCTGATCGTCCCTTATTATTTCGGACCACCAGTCTCCAATCACCAACAGCATCTTCACCCCAATGAGCGACAGACATGAATCTCCAGTTTCGAACACCGCTGGTGGCAGAATCCATATATCTCATAGGCATAATGTCCGAAACCATGCCAGAAGGACTCACCAGCTGGATTGAAAGATCACCTCTTCTGGGAGCCTCTGCATTGACCATCACGTTGACATGTTCAATTTTATCGAAATTAGCCTTATCCAGGTCTTCTTGAGTGATTGAAAATTTGAAATCAACGCCTTGGCCAGTGGGAGGAATATCGGCCAGTACATGTTGAATAGCACCATGGTACCAGGCTTGAGGTTTAACAAGCTCCCAAGTCTTTGCTTGTTCCACAATTTCATATGCATCCAACTTCCCAAAGCCATAGTCATGATGGAAGTACTTCTTGCTTCCAGATAATTGCCACCCAGGAGTCTTGGTGTCGAAAGGAACAGCTGAATTCCAAGCCAAATATTGAACGTCTCTCCAAGATAGCTCAGGTCGCACAGATAAAACCAATGCAAAGATTCCAGCTGCAATTGGAGCAGCCGCTGAAGTGCCTCCATGACTACTGGTACAAGCCCCATCTACATCAGTTGTATGAATAAAGTCGCCGCTGCCAGAACTGTATGTGACCACCATGTTGGCACTACAAGCCTCCGAATAGCCAGGATGGAGTCCCTTTCTGTCAATTGATGCAACTGTCACTGAATAGATACTGTTGGTATAGCCATCAAAGTTGCAGTTGTCTTGGAAATTTCCTCCGTTACCAGAAGCAAAAACGTACAAACTGCCTTTCTTGTCTCTGCCATTCTGGATTGCATTGAGCATGGCTTTGCTCACAACTTCTGGAGGACCTTCCATAGTCTGTCCGTCGTCTGAAGGGCCCCATGAGCAGGAGTAGATGTGGTTCTTGTCCATGGCAAAGTTGATAGCATTGGCTTCATCTCCGGGCATGATACGCTTAGACAAAATTCTGAGGCCGGCCACCTTACTGTCATAGGCCACGCCGACTCCACAAGCATTGTTTCGTCCAGCACCAATCTCACCTGCACATCTCGTTCCATGACGGTCATCAGCTAGACGGGGCTTGGGTAAAGGGCCGGGGTCGTTGAAGTCCCAGGAACCGTCGGGGAAGAAATTGTCCTTCAAGTCTTCAGTGTCCATGTCCAAACCGTCGTCGACAACGGCGACATTGACTCCAGCGCCAGTGATATTTTGCATCCACACGCCAGTGACATTGATATCATGGCCTGGCTGGACAGGATTGAGAAGATGCCATTGCTGGGGGAAAATGGGATCATGAATGTCGAGAGCATCAGCAACCTGCTTGACGACCTCGACAGAAGGATCCAGAGGTCGATCAAAAGGAATTGGAGATCGTTTGTGCAGCTGGCGAGGACGCAGGATCTCGAGTGATTGCACGCCGGTAGCCTCGAGCTCCGAATTGAACAGCGACCTTTTGCGCAAATGCTTGGGTATATGAGGACCAAAGTCAGCCAATTCCGACTCTCTGTCCATGGGTATTGAGAACAAATGATGGTTTGGTACTGAAGATATAGGGTGTTCGTAAGTCCAGGCATAATCTGTGAACCGGGTATCAGCGTCGGCAGAGTCGACTTCGACAGCAAAATACAGCTTGTTGACGTCGCGGGCCTGCAAGAGACCCTCAGCTGCCAATGCTATCGAGATGAAGTTGAAAATGGCCCAGCCATATTGCTTTAACAAGCCAGTCATTGTACAATATATTGTGGGCTTGAATGTGGTTGAAGGAAAGAAGGGAAATTAGGTTCTTATAATGAAATGAATATATTTGGCAAATTGCCCAACCGGGTAACAGCAGAAAAATTTCCAATTTAGAAATAGAACGACCGCTACTAACTCAACTTCCTACCACTTGCAAAATCTCCATCATTAAGCATTTGAGACTCGATCCAAAATGGTAAAGGCGTCTACTCCAGAATTAAAGAAGGTATGTGAGTTGGAGGAGCATTGGGCTATATACTGACAGCGAAGGTAGTACATGGACAAGAAGGTGTTTATCCAGCTGAATGGCTCGCGCCAAATCACTGGTGTTTTGCGTGGATACGATGTGTTTCTGAACATTGTTATAGAGGAGGCCATTGAGAAGAAGCAAAACGGCGACTTGGTTCAGATTGGAACTGCTGTGGTTCGAGGTAATTCGGTTGTTTTGATTGAAGCTTTGGAGAGGCTTTAAGGTTCGACGATAGTTGGAAGCACATCTCGAAGACGACGCACTATACTATACTATTTATTACCAGCTTAAGATTCACGAGGTCAGAGAGATGTAGCAGATTATGGGAGATTGGGCCTGGAACAATACGCTTTGTAGAAAGCTAAGACATACTGATCCAAACTGTTTCTTGAGCTGGGTATGTAGCAGTTTTTGTTTATGAAGGTTAATATTGGATAGATACTTTATGGATACTGCTTTTTTCAATGGCAGCTATGGCAGTTGTTATGATTACTGTCTTATGGCAGCTATGGCAGCTATGGCAACTGTTATGGCAGCTATGGCTACTGCCTTATGATAGCTATGGCTACTACTTGATTAAGATTCGGTATCGTGGACTTCAATTGCAAACGTTTACATCATTCTGGATTTGCATCAGTATTGTAGGTCTCAATACTCGTATGCTGTTTAACTGTAGGTTTTCTGCTTGTATCAAAACTCAATATAGTTCAGGTCTATTCAATATAAAAAGTCATTTACAATGAGAGTAGACCTAAGAACTCTTGCTAGCAGCCTGCTTTTGTGCCTCCAGTCTTCTCTGTGCTTCTTCCTTGATGAGCTCCTCCTCGTACATATTATCAACTATCTTTCCACCAACATAGGCAACCGCCATAGTCGTTATTCCGATCCAAAGTCTGCCAGTTCGCGGAAGAGAGCTATAGGTGGACCAAAGTGACATTTTCTACTCATGTTAGCATTATACTGAGCGTTAAAGTCGCATTTCTTACCTTTTATCGGGTTTGAAGTTGAACAATAGTGTCTGGTAATATATATTGAAAGTGTAGTATTTGGGCCAGCTTCAAGTACTAAATATTTTTTGCTTTGACTTTTCAATTTTTTTCAGCCATACTTCCAAACTACCTTCCAAACTACCTACCAGAGTTCTACCAGACATTTACGAGTGTTCTACGAGAGTTATACCAGAAATCTACCAGACATCTACCAGTGTTATACCAGAGTTCTACTAGTGTTATACCAGAGTTCTACCTAAGTTATACCAGAGTTCTACCAGAGATCATATAATGAAAGTATGTCCTGTTCACGTTTACCTCCAAATCACCACTAACTTTCATGATTTAGCAACGTCTCAGCTACTTTGATCTCTTGGTTATCACGACCGAGCTCCGTCCATTGATTCTTCATCATCGGCTCCAGAATATCTACGAGCTCTCAACTACTTCAGGCTATCTGCTCAAGTTCCAATCGTCAAAAGGTAATAATGCTTCAGGTGTCCCTTCCAGACATCTTCTGGTGATCAATCCTGGATTCCAGTTACATTTAACAGCCTACGACCGTCCCATCGCAACTTCTCCTTCTCAATTCGTGGCCAAGCTGCGCAAACACGTCCAGTCTCGTCGAGTCAATCGAGTCGAACTGGCTCGCAAAGATAGAGTCTTGGTGATTGCCTTCTCAGATACTGAAGACTACTATCTGGTCTTTGAGTTCTTTGCTGGTGGCAATGTTCTGCTGGTTGAAGGTGCCAGTGGAAAAATTCTGGCCGTTTTGAAAACAGTTACTAGAGGAAAAACAGAGAATGTAGAGTTTGCGGATCGCTATGCTGTGGGTGTAGTGTATGATGTTCATAGTCTCATTGGGCCACCGCCCTCGTCTACAGATCAAACTCTACGAACCATTACTCCAGAGAAGCGGCCTACAGCTGATGAAGTGAAGGCTTGGATCCAGGACGCTGGATCCATCAAGACCAAAAAGAAAAAGGCTCTTGAGCTGAAGACTTATTTGTATGTCAAGGTCCCTAGATTGTCTGCCAGCTTAATTGGACAGAGTTTGGCTGAGTTTGGAATCAGTGCTACTCAGTCAGTTCTTGATATTGATGTCAATGACTCGAAACTTGTACAGACTATAGCTTCTGCACTCTCTGATGCTTTTGATGTAGTTGACGAATTACTTGCTTCTTCTGAAATCAACGGCTATATCATTGCAGAAAGGAAAAGCACTGCTCCTCCAGTTGATGAAGAGCCCTCAACAGATCGATTTATCGAGCCACTACCCATTCTGCAAACAGGCCCTGCTGGACAGAACTCGGACTATACTTACGTTGACTATCTACCTCATCCTCCATCCTCTGCTGAACTCAAGCCTACCACTAAACTGGTGCGAACCGCTACATTCAACGCTACTATCGACTACTATTATTCATACATTGAAGCGACAAAGCAAAGTTCTCAGACACACTCTAGAACTGATTTACTTAACAAGAGACTTGAGTCTGCAAAGGAAGAAAATAGAAAAAGATTACAAGGGCTTGAAGATGTAGAAAAAAACAACGAAAAGAAGGGACGAGCTCTTGAAAAATGGGCCCATGAAGCTGAAGAAATGGCTGCAGAAGTCAAAAAATTAGTTGACATGAAGATGGATTGGTTGGATATTGGAAAAAGAATCGAACTAGAGGAATCACGAAGAAGAAATGGAAGAGTAGGAAAAATTGGCAAGTTAGAATTGGATAAAAAGAGGATCCAGCTTGTTTTCCCTGATCCTGACGATTTCAACGAGCAGCAAGAGACGAGTGAATCTGAATCTGAATCTGAATCTGAGTCTGGATCTGAGTCTGAGTCTGAGTCTGAGTCTGACAATGAACAGCAAAAGAACAAGAAAAACAAGTCAGATAAACAGAAAAAGTCGTTTGTAACTGTTATTTTTGATTTGAATCTTTCAGCATGGGCCAATTCACGAAAGTATTTTGACATCAAACGGGCTGCAACTGCTAAGCATGCTCGTACAGTTCAATCTTCTAATGTTGCCCTTCAGTCAGCTGAACGAAAGATTCGACGAGATTTACGACAGGCTGAAAAATTGAAAGCTTCACTTAGCTTATTGGGAAATGGTAGCGGACTTCGAGAAGTCCGAACTCAAATGATGATGGAAAGATTCTACTGGTTTGTTTCTAGTGATGGCTATTTGATCGTGGCAGGTAGAGATGCTGCTAGCAACGCTATTTTATTCAGAAAATATTTCCAGAAAGGTGATCTACTTGTTATGGCAGACGTTCCTGGGTCGAGCGTCGTGATTATCAAGTCCAAGTTTGGTATCAAAGGCCCTGCTACTGGAGAAACTGAAGAATTTCCTCCCTCCACGATAATCCAGGCCGGATCTTTTGCTGCAGCAAGCACTTCAAAAGTATGGGAATCTAAAGGTATGGTCCCGAGGTGCTGGTGGGGAAGATTTGAAGATATTGATAAAGTCGACAAAGAAGGGAAAAAAATGATTGAAGTCGAATATATTGAGGTCAAGGGAGGTAAAAATATTATTCTATATCAAAATATGGATATGGGATTAGGATTCATGTGGTTAATCGAAGACGACAATATAGAAACTGAGGAAATTATAGAACAAGAAGGAAAAGAACAAGAACAAGAAGGTGGAAAAGAACAAGAACAAGATGGAAAAGAACAAGAACAAGAAGAGGACGATGGTTTAGATAGTGATTCTGATGATGATTTGTTTGGTGACACAAAATTACCAACCGATGTTATGACTGGTAAAGTAAATGCTGCTCAATATAGATCAGAAGCTGTTGAAGAAAAGACAGAAAACATTGAGGAGAGCATTGAGGAGAGCATTGAAGAGAGTGAGCCAGAATCTGAACATAACTTACAAGATAATGACTCCGATGATAGTGAAGCAGAAAGTTCAGACAGCCCTGATGAAAAAGCTCAAGCGAGACAAGAAACACCAGAAATTCAACCATCGCCCACTGTTCTTGATATTGAAAAAGAATTGCAAATGCTGGAAATGTCAAAGAAAAAGATCAAGACGGATCAACAACCTCCCAAGCTTAAAGGTAAGCGTGCTCAACGGAAAGCAGCATTCAAAGCTCAGGATGCTCCAGTAAAAGAAACTGATAAAGTCAAGGGATCAAAGAAACAAGCAAAGAAGGAAAAAGAAGCAGAAGCAGAAGCTCGTCGTCGTCAATCAGACCAACTCCGTAAAGAACGAGAGAAAAAACAAGCAGCTCAAGACTTGCAAGACCTCTTGGACAAGAAATTACCAGCAGATCTGGACCAACTCAAGGTCCCACGCAATCTGGTGCCAAAGCTACAACCTGGAAATAAACCAATTGCAGCCGTTCCCTTCTTTGGCCCCTGGGACGCTATTCAACGTGCTAAATACAAAATCAAGCTCTCCAAAGGATCCACAAAGAAGGGTAAAGCCGTCTCACACATTTTAGACATACTGAGTAACCTGTCAAAGATGGACGAAACACAGCAAGACCCTGACTATCCATGGCCCTCAGAAATTGCTCTTATAAGAGCCCTAAAGCCGTCAGAAGTAGTAATGACCATTGCCGTCTCCAAAGTTGACGTCCACATGCCCTCATTAGGCGGCGGAAATGAACGAAAAGGTAAAAGTGCCTCAGCGGGCGGCAAAAGAGGTGGTCGAGGCGGTAAGGGAGGTAAAAGAAAGTAATATTTGTGTATCACCAATTGACTACTTTTGATGTAGCGTGAAACCTAACCCTGTTTTAACACAGTGTTCACTTTTTTCTAATGAATATTTTCTTTCACTCTCCTTCGATCACCAACCATCAAGACAATGAGCGATCTATCACTATATTCCGTCAAGGCCGTAGTTATTCTTGATAATGACGGAGCGCGAATCTTTGCAAAGTACTACCAGCCTCCCAATGTCACGACACCGAGCACAGACTCGTTGATAAGCTCAGTCAAGGACCAGAAGCAGTTTGAGAAGTCACTGTTTACGAAAACCCACAAACAAAACAGCGATGTATTAATTTTCCAGAACCAGTTGATAGTGTACAAGTCTATATCTGACGTTACTTTATATGTTATTGCGGCAGACACAGAAGAGAACGAGCCCATGTTATATCAACTTTTAATGGGCCTGAAGGATGCTTTTGCGACTTTGCTTGGAAACGTTGGGTTAGACAGAGGCACGCTGTTGGAGAACTACGATTTGATCACGTTAGCGATTGACGAAGCTGTTGATTCTGGAGTTATATTAGAGGTGGATCCAAGTAGCATTGCGGCCAGAACTTCGAAGCCATTGGATTCTGAGCCATCTATCGCCAACATTGAGTTGAATGAGAAGGGACTTCAAAACGTTTTCAATTTCGCTAGAGGTAAACTCGCCGAAAGACTTCGTCAGTTTCAATAAATAAATATCTATAACGAATATACTTGAGAACTATGCAAAAAGGTGTTTAGTTTAGCGATAGGAATGCGTCTTCAAGAGTAGCAGGGCCGCCGACTATTCGTATTTCGCTGGATTCTTCTGTGCTTCCCAGGAGGGTTCCATTGAATCTCTTTTCATGGCCTACTTTGACCTGTTTCTTCATCAAGTTTTGTAGCCATTCTTCTGTTTTGGCCTTTTGGCTGTTTGACTGCTGTTCAGCGTTTTCCTTTTCTTTGGCTGGGTTGAGAGTAGGGCCCTGAGGAGGAATGATGACCTTTGACACTGTTTGCATATTGCTAGACACTTCTTTGGCCCATTCCACGAAGGCGATGGACACTTCTTCGTTTTCGTCTTCGTTGTGAACTCGGAAGGGCTTTAGAACGCCCGTCATAGACATTGCCAGGCCCGCGTCGTGAAGCGAGACTGGAGTGTTTTGTGAGAGCTTGGAGCATGTTGTAGCCAGTAGATCCAGGTGTCGAATGTACAAGTCGGTCATTAGATCCAGTAGGCTAGGCGTGATTCTGTCAATTCCGTTTGCTTTCAGGATTTGAGCGACCGAGATCCGTAGTATTGAAAAGTAAAAGTCTTGTGTAGTTGACATGGTGAGGTGGTGAAGTGGTGAGGTGTAGTTCTAATTCTGTTCTGGTTCGTTCTGGTTCGTTCTGATTCGTTCTGATTCGTTCTGATTCGTTCTGGTTCGTTCTGATTCGTTCTGGTTCGTTCTGGTTCGTTCTGGTTCGTTCTAATTCTGTTCTCGTTCGTTCTAATTCTGTTCTCGTTCGTTCTATCCTGTCCTGTCCTATCCTTTCAACTCTTGCAAAAATAAAGTGGATTCATTTTGGGAGTCAACTTACCCGGATTGTACTAACCTCTTTTGACAAAGGCTCAAGGTCCAAGTATGAAATTAGCTTTCCCCAGATGAGAGTCATGTGATGTTGTCATTACATCATGGAAATACTTTACCACGTTGACTTTTTTTCTTTTGCAACTTCTCATGGTTCCATTCTTCTTCCTTTCCACACTCCAAAGATTGAAAAACCAGCATAGGACATCATCGCACGTACATTTGGTATATAACTGCCAGTAATTTTTAATCTGTTAGCACGATTGATATCGCTGGTCCAATACTGTTGTTTGCCTTCAAGATTCAATGAGTTCCAGTATTTCTCGGTCCTTATCTCCAAGAGCAGCAGCAAAAGGTGTAAACTTCTCACGGCCATCAACGCTATACAAACTGGAAAATGCATCGAGCTCTAGCGAGAGCTCCAAGTTCTTTTCGCCAGGCTCGTCGCCAACGAAATCAACAAGCACTTCAGCGCAGCCTTTAGCAGCAGATAACCTGCTACTACCACTACCGTCTCCAGCATCATCGTCTCTGCATCCAACGACTTCGAAAGAGGTAAGTTTTCTTCCAGAGCTATGGCTGTTTTCAGAGCTACGGGTTCTTCCAGAGCTATGGCTGTTTTGGTTCCACGGCTGTTTCCAGAGCTATGGCTGTTTTGGTTCCAGAGCTGCTTTGGTTCCTGCTTCTCTCATCTTTGCGCGCGCTCCTAACCAGTATACTTTGTAGCCTAAAGAAGACAAGCACAAAAGCATAGCGGTTTATGCTGAACACAAAAAGACCAAGAAGATATGCTACCACTGCAAAAAACAGATATCAGGACACTTTGTGCGGGCTCTGGGCCGGGTGTACCATATGGACTGCTTTTGTTGTTATGACTGTGCAAAGCCATGCTCGTCCAAGTTTTTCCCCATCTCTGTAACGATAGAAGAACAAAGCAGTACTACGGATCACGACGGACTGATAGTCAAATCCAGCGAGGAGCAGGTGCCTCTGTGCGAGCAGTGCTACTTCAGGCGGCAGGACTTGCTCTGCGCTTCTTGCGAGGGTGCTTTGCGAGGTTCCTACATCACGGCCCTGGGAAAGAAGTACCATGTAGAGCACTTTACGTGTTCCTTATGCTCTACGGTTTTTGGCACTGAAGACAGCTACTACGAACACTTGGGCCAGATCTACTGTCGGTTTCACTACTCCAAGCTGTACGCTTCCAAGTGCGAGGGCTGCAAAATGGCAATTTTGAGGCAGTTTGTAGAGGTTTTCAGGGGTGGAAGAGAACAGCAGTGGCATCCTGAGTGTTATATGATTAGTAAGTTCTGGATTGTCATGATAAACAGCTCTGCAGACGAAGAGTGTTTGGAGGAAGACAGGAACAAGCTGTTGAAGATTGAAGAGGAGACGGAAGCAAAGGCCTACGAGATTTGGACAGTGTTATGTAGTTATGAAGAAGCTACCGCCTCTTGCATCTCAGATATGTTACAGTTTGGAACGGCGTGCCGGTATCATGATGCTCTACTCTCGACTTCAAGATTTATAGCGCAGGTGCAGGTTTTGTTGCGAGCTATTGACATGTTGAACGCCCAGCTGACGGCTAAAGAAAAGGAGGTAAAGCTCAAGAAGGAGCCAAAGACTTTGTGCAAAAAGATTGTGAGTTTCATGTCCTTGATCTCGAAGAGTATCAAAGAGCCCGGTACTACGCAGGAATTGCTGGACTCTGTCGCAGGAATGGCGCATTATTTGAAGCTACTCATTCGATACGGACTTTCTAATTCACTGAGCTATGATAGGGAGTTCTCTGAAGAGCCTACAATGGTGCATCGATTTCTAGAAATTGTAGGCACCCACGATGAAATCCCTGAGAATCCCCTGGAAAACCTGGGTATATCTGGGAAGTCGAGTGATAGATGTATGGCGTGTGGAAACAGTACTGAAGACGACTGTGCTGCTTTTGAAGACAAGAGATGGCATTTGAAGTGTTTACAATGTTACAACTGTGAGTCCATGTTGGAATCAAGGTTGGAGGACACCAGGCTCGTCAAGAATAAGATTCTGTGCTCGAACTGTGTTGAAGATGAGAGCAAGGCTCTCTCAGGCTTCAAGTACGTTTCCAAGCTACAGCAGTTCATCTATCTTGTAAATATCGCGTTGGCAAGACTACAGATTGTGCTTAAATCTCACGATGGGCGTGACTCGACATCTGCTTTCTCTGTTCCTGCCAATTCGTCTCAGACGAGAAATGAAGAGGGATATATGACTACTTTGAAGGATATTCGAAGGTTGAGGTCAACCAGGCTCAACCAGCGGGTCTCGGGGTCTTCAAAGATGGCCCGAAGATCTGAGATTTTGGATGCACCTTCCGGCAAGCAAGGCTCTTTGAACGAAGCAAAGTCACCAATTATTTCAGAAAATACATTCACAACTGTTGATAATAAGGCAAATGGTAAAGTACACGATGAACCATTGATAAAAACCAGCCAACTAGACCGAACAACAGATCTCATCAAGAATGAGAAATCACTAATTTTAGACGACATTCCAAGAATTGTTGCAGCAGAACAGGCAAGAGAATTACGACCAAATGCATTTAAACACAGAACACAAGAAGAAAAGCCGGATGTACAAATTATGGATATTAAGAACAGAGGAGAAGAACAATTCAAGTACATGTCGGAACTTACGAATAACGAATTTATCTATGTCAAATACTTAGCAGTCCTTTTAATACAGCCATTGGTTTCTAAATGGTATAGCATTCAGGAGCTGTTAGATTTTGTCGAAACACGAAAAAGCCCATCTCAGTCTATATGGAACAAGTTTGGAAAAGCTTTTGCATCATCAAAGGGTGAGCGGAACAAAAAAGGAGGAGGGATATTTGGGTTTTCACTGGAGTTCCAGATAGAGAAATATGGAGTGGACTCAGAGTTTGGCGTTGGCCCTACACCGCTGAAAGTGCCAGCTTTTGTTGATGAGTGTATTTCTGCTCTGAGACAAATGGATATGTCAGTTGAAGGAATTTTTCGGAAAAATGGTAACATTCGAAGGTCGAAGGAATTGTCGGAGATCATTGACAAGTCTCCAGAAAAGTCAGGATTACTGTTGGATGAAAACCCAATTCAATTGGCAGCTTTGTTGAAGAAGTATCTGCGAGACTTGCCAGATTCTTTATTGACAATCAAATTAGAGAAGTTATGGTTGAAATCACAAGAAAACCCAGATTTTCATCAGAGATTGACTATGCTTCATTTAATTGTCTGTTTGTTACCAAAGCCTCATCGAGATGTTATGGAAGTTTTGTTTTACTTTTTATACTGGACCGCATCTTTTTCGCACATTAATAACGATGAGGGATCCAAGATGGATATCCATAATCTGGCAACTGTGATCACTCCTAACGTACTTCATTCAGGCCCAAGTCCTGCTTCTTTTCCTGGATCTAAAGAAGAAATAGGTACGAGTTTATTAGCCATCGAGGCAGTAGACTTATTAATACGAGAGTCTGAAAGACTATCTAGGGTACCGCCTGAGATCTTAGATCTACTTTCTGATTTAGATATTCCGAATGATACTGAGACAGTCAACACCAAGAATTTGATGGTGAATATCAAGGCTAAACTATTAGAGAAGGGTCGTTCACTGTTGGCAGAGCCTCGACGGATGTCAGAACCTGAGTTGAATAAGCCATCGCGTCCCGAACCTTTTAGAGCCAATTCTGTTCAAGCAGTAATACAATAATGATAATGGGCTTTATTTTTTGCTTTTTTTTTGTTTTTTTTGTTTTTGTTTTTTGTTTTTTGTTTTTTGTTTTTTGTTTTTTTGTTTTTTTGTTTTCTTTTCATTTTTAAATATTATCATAGGCGTTTCTATTTTCTTTCTTTTATTCTAATTTCTTAGAACTCATGTCATATATGTTAATGATGAATTTCAAGCGACGCAATAAGCATTGTAACTTAATTCTGGGAGATTACAAGAGGTATTGTTAAGAAAGGAAAACGCAGTAGAAGATACCGAGTTTACGATTGGATCTTGTAAGAGGATGTTTAATTTAAGCTTAAAATAGTGAATGCTCCAAGATCTTTAGAAGTTTAAATGGCAGAAACTTGTAAACGATTTAGTAGTTTTGAATGAATGTTTCGTTGACTTGTAGGACTTGTACGAGATACAGTGAATAAATTGGCTTCTGATGGTATTTGCGGATTACAAGAATTTATTTAGTCTTACAAGAATCAATTAAGTCTTGTGGATTACAAGAATCTATTGAGTCTTGTGGGTTACTGATTGAATTTTGGGTATGGTAACAGAAACGGAAAAAGTTTGGTATTGGAAGAGTTTGGTCTTTGAAAGGTTTGGTCTATGAAAGGTATCATGGTAAAGGTCTGTATCATTGAAAAACAAGTTCATATATGCTGCTACATGGCTTTCCAGCACCGTTAACAGCCCTCCACAATCGTTTTCAAACAGCTCCGGCAGCCTACCTGCCTACCATTGAATTGCCGAAGATGAGAAATAAAATAATGGAACCAGTCAAAGATCTTAAAGGTTCGTCGGCTTGTTTTCGTCGGCTTGTTCAGCTTGTTCGGCTTGTTCAGCTTGTTCAGCTTGTTCAGCTTGTTCAGCTTGTTCAGCTTTTTCGCGGCTTTTCAATCAGGCTGATCGTATGCAAATAGTGGCAAATGACCTATAAACGGATTTGCTAGTTCTTCAAAATGATAGATTAATGTATTATTAAGTTGTGTGATGTCTTCTAAATCTTCTATCTAGCCTCCAAATCATCTTCGTTCTCCATCAATGGCAGCTCCATAGACTCCTCAGTGTCAACGGCAGGAGAAGTCGTCTTAAAGCCCGTCCAAAAACCTTCAAATACACTCAGCAAAGCAACTTGAAACTTATACTCAAACGATCCCTTATTGGGTCCATTAAAGCGACGAAGGCCCTCACGTCTAGCAGTCTGCCTGGCAAGTCCAACTATCACTAATGCGAAATAGGTTCTGGCGACCAAGAGCAGAGTAGTTAAAAGAATAGTGACAGCCGTCTCTTGTGCCATGCTAGCTGAGTCCGAGCTAGTATCTTCAAATCGCTGTTCAGCTGTCATATCTGAGTCAAACTTGTGAGTCTTGAACCAGGAAGTCGAGAAATAGATTGTGAAAACGTATTGCATGAGAGTGTCAATGATATATAAGTATGCGAATCCCACAAGAACCAATGCTTCTCCTCCGCTAGACTTTCCATTACCACCGTCGCTCGATCCAGAATTCGAGGTTCTTCTGGCCCTGGCCACGGCTATTACAAAGGCTGGCAGAAGCAAAAGCGACCAGATATTCAGCACCCACTCCAGAGCACTTAGCGGTTTGCCCGTTAGCAGAGATAACAATCCATAGAAACTAGAAGCTTTATTGAGGATTCCCAGCGAAATGATGATGACTGCACCAAGATTTAACGGTAGGAATAATAGGAATCTCTGATCTCACGTTAGTTACTTGTAAATAGGCCTTCATAGTGCTTACCTTTGGAAGTATTGACACCATCGTACTGCTTGTTAAGTGATGAAAAGAAAGACAAGTTAAACAAAGAAAAAAAGTCGCTCTCTGCAGCGGTCGGAAATAAGAATAAATTTGTCCAAATACCCTAACCTTTATATACAAAATAAACTAAAAAAAATACAATATAAACTGATTTCAACTCCAACTCACTCCAGCTCAACTCCATCTTGAACTCCAACTCACTCCATCTTGAACTTCAAATAGACCCTCCTGAACCGAGATTTCCTACAAGACCAGCCATTTCCAATAAGGCTCGATCATCCTTCATGTTTTCAAGATTCACGCGAGCCCTTAAAGCTGCTTCGCGCTCTTCCCACTCCCATCGCTTCTTCTGCTCCTCCAAATCTTCTTGTCGACCGTAGCCCCAAACTTCTACTTCTGAGATCTTGAATCGGTCTTCCCACTCGTCCTTAGATCTGCTCGTGCTAGGCCTGAAGCTGCCTCCAAAGCCCATATGCCGGAATACCCCATACTCTAATGATTCGTCTAAAGTCAGAGATACATCGCCCAACGAGAATCCCTTGGGCTGATTGCCCGTTGGACGAGATTGGGGTGGAGGCGAGCCTGCTCCAATCCCGCCAGGACTCAGCCTGGAGAAGTAAACGTAGTCCCGTACCACAGAAGACGCTGGGAACTTGTCCTGAACTGGCTCCAGCTGAAACAGTAGCGATTCGCTATCGCCAAAACAGTGCTTCGTGCTGGACTTCCAGGGCTCAGTTATAAAGAGCCCAAAGGTAACATTTTTGTAATATTTTTCTTTTGTAGGGCCCAGAGTTCTTGCTGGTTTGACAGCTTCGTTGAATGCTCTTTCGCGAGCTGTTTCTTTGACCGCAGGATTCAGTATCTTGCCTTTAACGAGCAGGAAAGTTGGAGCGCTCCATTTGAATACTTTTGTTTCAAAGGACCGCATGGAAAACCCAGCAACGGAGCCTACATAGAGCTTTTTCAGTCGGCCGTATACATTCGTGGGCCCAAACATTGAAGCTAGCTGTGCGAGAGTCAGGTCGTTGACAAGTTTTGTTTCTGGTTCACTGGAGAACAGCCCTTCTATCTCGCTGCTACCGCCGGTTTCTTCGCTGGGTTGTGTGTTGAGGGCCTTTTTATTGAATAAGAAAAAGCTATACAGCTCAGATAATGGATGGAACAAGAAGGGGAATACTGACTTGTGAACAGCTTTGAAGTCTTCGTAGCTGATCTTCATGTCTTTCAACGTTGACTGGTCTTTCATTGAGCTGTCGATTGCCCTCATGATGTCCAAGGCTCCATACTTGAACTTTACATAGTTGGTTGGTTCAAAAGACGAAGCGTGATCCTGAAACGATGTAGGAGCTCTGAAATTGCTGATTGAGAGCAGAAACGATATCAAATGGAACAAGTCGAGTCCAGAAATATATCCAGTAGTACTAGAAAGCTTCTTGACGGGTTCATATTCATCCCAAACTTGGCCTTTGGGGATATTGAAGTCGATGAGTTGTTGGTCTTTGTTCAGTGGAGAGTTATTCAATGGGACAGAGTTCAATGAACCAGAGTCGTTTGATAGGGTAGAGTTCAATGAATCCTTTTTTAGTGAACCAGAGTCTTTCAATGAAGCAGAGTCTTCTTTTGATGAAGCAGAATCTTCTTTCAAAAAACCTTCAGAATCCCCTTTCAGTGAACCAGCGTCTTCTTTCAATGGAGAATCACCTTTCAATAAACCATCCGTTTCGTCGCTAGATGCAAATGATAAAAACAACAATCTAGCAAGATCAAAGTCCTTGCTCAATACTTGACCATAATTCTTCTTGCAAAGAACAATCACCTTGGCCAGTCCTTCTAACGTCAGTCCTTCATCAGCTTTCCCCGGAGCTTGACAGAAAGGAAACTCTGCTATAAACCTAGCAGACTTGTATATCATGCTCTTGACGCCAGTAGCAGTATCAGGAATCCCTAAGAACTGAGAAAACGTATCCTCAGTCCAATGGCCCACTTTGCCATCAGCGCTCAGTCCTTGATATTCTTTAAAGGTATCCTGAACAGGTCAGTACAGTAATGAGTTGACTTTGAATACATACTCTAAGAGACCAGAGCTCAATGGCCTCCAGCTCGGTCCCGCATCTTGCAGCAAAGATGTCCTTAATCCGATGTTTGGATAATTGTTGAGTGTTTGAACTTATTCCTTGACCCATTATGATTGTACGCGAGAGGAATGAAAAGCGCGTCTCTATATCAGCATTTGAATCAATGATTCAGGGTCAAAATGTTTATAGGTTTGAAAGGCTTTTATACTTTTTTTTTTTGTAATCGAGCTGCTTTTTGTGTCTGACAGTTCTAACAAACAGAGCAACCCGCTATCTTTGCCACAGTGAAGTCTTTAAAGTTTATGTTCACGAGACAAAAAGGAGCCCTTCTTAATGTCATTGAAGTAGCAGTCTATATAGTACTTCGTGATAATGTCAGTAAAAAAAATCAACTCCCACGCAGGGGCTCGAACCCTGGACATTTTGATGTCCTACACAAGGTGTTTAAAAGTCAAACGCTCTACCAACTGAGCTACGCGGGACAAGTTTGCAAAATTTGTCTAGTCTTACTTATGATCGTGACTCTTCACATGATACTTTTATATGTTGACTAAATTATATATACAATCAAGAAACTTTTAGAATGAACTTGTCAAGAAAGAACCTTTTGCAGTGAACTTGTCAATCAAGGAAGAACCTTTTGCAATGAATTCTTCAAAGAAGAAAGAACCTTTTACAATATCTCTTGCTATTCGGATCAAAGGTTTACTCCAATATTCAACGAATCAAACTGTTAAAGGTTTATTCAAGAGTTTACTATATACAGTTAAATAACGTCTGATTTACTCAGTAGCAGGAATGCTCTTCATTTTGCTCTCCTTGATTGTCAAATCAATAGCATCAGCACCAGTTACAGGCTTCAAAACACCATCATCATCATATCGGGCTCTAAAGAAAGTGTAGTTCAAAATGATATCGTCCACATTTCTCATCAAAGGATCCTTTGCAAAGTCTGGATCAATAAAGAAGAAAACAGGCATGTCTACTTCTTCGCCAGCAGAAAGCTTCTGCTCTTCAAAACAGAAACACTGGATCTTGCTAAAATACGGAGCAGCTTTCTCTGGAACCACACTGTAAGTAGCCATTCCAATGATATCATGATTCGTGGGATTGGTAGCCTTATAGAAGGACAGAGCAGTCTCTCCAGGAAGGACTCTAACTTCACGCTGCTGAGGAACGAACTTCCAGGGCATCGAAGTCGAGGTGTTTGAGCTGAATGAAACTCTTATACGCTTATGATGGTCAACAGGAACCAGTCTATCTGGAGTGAATTTGGAACTGTCTGTAACAGGAGCTCCCATGAAACCAGACTGTTGACAAACGATTCTGTAGAAAGGCACAGCAGCAAAAGACAACGTTAAGAATCCAACAACAACACTAGCAGAATAGTACCAAGAAGTCATGATTCCCTTCCTGTTTCTGTCCTGGCGAGCCCGTTCAACCAGCTTCGCATACTGTTCCCTGGTCAGCCTGGGCTGGTTTGGTGAAGGAGAAGCCAAAAGGCGACGACTTCCACTGATCCCCCGAGACACAGTCTTGCTAAAGAAACTTGAAGCAGCAGCTCCAGCCCGTGAAGCCTTCAGTATCGTGTTTGGCTGGCTATATATTCTCATCATCTTTTCTTCCAAAGTGTTTCTCTGGCTTGAGATTCTGCTCTAAAATATTAATATATATAAAGCACGAGATTGATCACGTGACAAAATTGTTTTTAGTAAATTTTATTTTCCCCATTCTTTTCTTCTCCAGGTTTGAACTCTTTGTACTCCTAAACAATTTTGTCTACAACAGCTCAAGAAAGGCATATTGATGAACAATACCTCGCTATATTGAGAAGGGTCCGCATCACTTTTGGCTTTGATTTTGACATAAACCAGGCCTTTTAAAAGAGCTTTTTACCACCAACTAAATTGCGTCGTCGGAAAATACAGGAATGCAGAATATATTGCCGTCGTCAAACGAGCCTTCTACATACGACGAAGAACAACAGGTTTCATCGAGTGATCTCAATGGTTTCAAGGCTCCCATAACCGTTGACGAAGGATCTTTTTCTGGTTCAGCTTTTAGCGGACGAGGACGAGGAAGAGGACGCAAACGAGCCAGTGTAGGACGATCTCCAACATCCGCAACGCCAGGAGCAGGAGCAGCATCCACAACGCCAGGAACAACGGGAGCAACAATAGGAACTGAGGCCACTACTCCTTCTACCACATCGTCTTCTGGAAAAGATGAAGCAGCGGAACAGACTCCTAAAAAACCCAGACGAAGGAAAGTAGACCACGCTTGTATCTACTGTCGTCGTTCACATATGACCTGCGATGAGGGCCGTCCTTGTAGCAGATGTATCCGAAGAAACATTGGGCATCTTTGTAGAGACGAGCCCAAGAAGAAAGAAACAGGGAAAGCCAAGCCTGAAGAGTCTCAGACTAACACGACATTCTCACCCGTATCTGCTAAAAATGAGTGGAACTCCAATTCAAACTCATACGAACCTACGCCTGCTTCGGCTCATCAGCCGACTGCTATGGTATTAACTTCACAAAACCAGACAGGAATCTATGGAAAAGGAAATTCGTCGCTGGTGTTCCAAGAGCTTGTCCAGTCGCAAAGAGAAGATAGCAGTACAAACGACCAGCCTAATCCAATGAACCCTCCTCATAATAACATTCACCACCAGCTCAAATCAATAGGCAAGCAGGAAAACGGAATCAATCTAGGCCCTAGCAGATCGCCTTTCAACGACTGGGGAACCTTGGGGAACCAGAGTATTTTAGCTCAAACATCAGAGTTTAACCAAAACTTATTTTTTTCAGAACATGCCAATAGCGAATTTGCTTCGTTAGGGGACTTCCTGAGCATGATTGAAGATCCTAACTCAAACCCAGATTTACTACTGAACCAAGGAATACCCTCTAACCTGTCATCGGCAGGGCCCATGTCTGCAACTGTTTCTCCAGGCATTTCTAGAAAGGATTCAGGAACGGATTTACAAAAGCAGGGAGATATTTCAGGCTTCGACCCGAATAATGTGAATGCTGCGATGCCTAGTGAAGTCTCCGGGTCTGGGACATTTAATCAGAGTCACCATCAAAGAATCGAACCTGTTGTATCTGACAATGCCAGAGACAAATTCTTTTTGACGGCAGCTGATCCTTCTGTCGACGTATCTCCTGAAGAGCGATTGAAACAGGTTATCAGAGCAAAGGTTGAAGCCGGCTTACTTCAACCGTTTAACTATGCTCGAGGCTACGCCAGATTACAAAAATATATGGACAATTACATGAACCAATCCTCTAAGCAGAGAATTTTGAAGCCGCTGTCAGTTTTCAGACCAGCATTTAGAGCTATTGCACAGTCTTTAATGGATATTGATTTAGTCTTAGTTGAAGAAGCCTTTGAACGAATGCTTCTTGACTATGATCGTGTCTTTACAAGTATGGCTATTCCAGCCTGCTTGTGGAGAAGAACCGGGGAGATATACAGAGGTAACAAGGAGTTTGCTGGACTGGTGGAGGTTAGCGTTGATGACTTGAGAGATGGCAAACTGGCTATATATGAGTTGATGTCTGAAGAATCAGCAGTAAACTACTGGGAGAAATATGGAAATATTGCATTTGATTCTGGCCAGAAAGCAGTGTTAACAAGTTGTAATCTCCGAACTAGAGATCGAAGGAAAAGAAGGGCATGTTGTTTTTCATTCACGATACAAAGAGACCGATATAATATGTGAGTATTCCCTTTCAACATTAGGTATTTGTTACTAACTTTTGAACATAGTCCAAGCTGCATTATTGGAAATTTCATTCCTATTCATCCATAGCTAACAGCTTTGGGCGTATTTTAATATATTAAATCTATTTTGAAATGAGAAAAAAAAAATGAATGAATATATTGTTATTTTTTCAATTAGTTTTCTTCCTGTTCTTCATCAGCAATAGCAGAAAGTTTGGCTTTCTTGACCTTATTGCTCTTAGCCTCAGCTTTTGCAGCAGCCTTTTTCTTTAAGAACTCATCCATATCTTGAGAATCAACAACATCGTCCAAAAGCTGTTCAATGTGAGAACGATCACCAGCTTTTCTCTTCTTTTCAGCTTTAGCTTCAACATCAGCCTTCTTTTTGAGTGCAGCCAATTCTTGCTCGTCCTCAACAACATCAGTAGCTTCGTTTTCGTATGGGACTTGGTCAATGTAAATGGGTAATGAAGGGCCACTGGGAGTTTTGATTTGGATAGATCTGATATTGTTCCATGAAGATGCGACTTTGTTTTGGTCCAAAAGATCAGAGACAGCAGAAATGACGTTCTCAGCATTTTCAGTAGCAGTGAGCTTAGTGGAACCAACTCTCATGTTGATGGTGGTACCAGAGACGGCAATATAAGAAGTACCGTTGGTGCAAGCGTAAATTTGTTGGAGAGTTTTGAGCAAGCTGATGGGCTCTTTGACTTGTTTAGTTTCTTTACTGAGAATGTTGAGTTTGACCTTTTTCTGTTCTTCAACTTGGGCAGCAGTTCTTCTTGACATTGTGATAATCTTGGGAGTGTTTTTGCTAGATTGGTAGAAAGACTTTCCGAGCAGGGCGGGGAGCTTTTCAAACATGGTGTCTTGAGCAAAGAACAAATCGTGCTCAGAAATGAGTTTGCGGCGAGCTTGGAAAGGTTTGTACTGGCCACGAAGAGAGCTCTCCGATACTATACGACTGATTTTGATGTTTTCAGCTAAATCCTTCAAGGACGGTAATCCAGTCTTTGCCAAAGTGAAGTTGATGGTGTTTTCTGGGTCAACGTAGTCTTCATCGTTTGATTGTTTGGCATCCAAACCAAGGGCCTTGGCCTCAGCTTGTAAAGCAGCGAGACAGGCTTCAGCAGTTTTGGTTTGCTCAATCAGCACTTTTTCGTACTCGGCTTCAGGGTCTTCGGTAAATATGCAAACAGACAAGGTATCTCTGACAACTTCAGGCTGGATAGTATGCTGCAGTGGTAAGACACAGGGCTTCAAGTCTTTTTCCTTTTGGAGGATCTTCTTGGTTGATATCACGATGTCGAACGGTTCGAGTGGCAGAGTTTGCTCATCGTCAACGTAGTCAGCCAAAAGGTCGGTTTTCTTTTCAGCAGCGCTGGTTTTGACGTACTTGATCAAAGCCTCGACGGCTTCAGCGGTCTTTTCGACGGAGAATCCAGCAGGTAGAGATTTAGTCATTGTGAATATGATCTGCGAGAAAGAAAGTTCCTCACATTTTCAAAAATTTTTATGTGAAAAAAAAAAAAAAACTCCCAATGGGTTAGGGTTGGGATATATGGAGGAGTGAATCTGTTTGATAATTTGTTTCCACCACTTGACAGCCTTGAGCAACAGCGCATAGAAACCGGACAGAATGGTGAGGAAGCATTGAGACGAGTATGAGGGTTGATTGCTAACGGAGGAGTAGGGAAAACGCAAGAGTTCAGCAAAGCCACAGAAGAAGATTCAGCAGAAGTTGAGCACTACTTTTTCATGTTTATTTTGCAATCATGAGAATTCGGTGACATGTTCACTGGACAAGAAGACGGGTATTGGAGGTTTGTCGTGTAAAGTGTGTGGGCAGACGTTTCAAGCGTCAATTAATGGTGAGTGAGATGGAGTTTAAGGGGTGTTTAGAGTCTACGGGACAGTTTACGGGACGGGACAAGGGGAGTCTACGGGACAGTCTACGGAACAAGGGGAGTCTACGGGATAAGGGGAGTCTACGGGACATGGAAGGACATGGACGGGACAAGAATGAGAAAAGATCGAATTTGATACCGGTTGGTGCAAATTGGTACTCAGCATGCTGAGATGCTGAGATGCTGAAATGCTGAGATGCTGAGATGCTGATTCCTGGTCCATTGGTCTCGGAAACTGCCATACTAGTTTCACGTTCAAGATTGAAAATGGCCAAGTTCCAACTAAAGCTTCCCCAGACTTGAATCCAAGATTGAAGCTTCCCCAGACTAAACCCAAGTTTAAACCCAAGTTTAAAGATTCAACCCAAGTTTATACATGAACCTCAACTAACTCGTTATAGCTCTATCAGAACCGATTGACGTTTACTGTGAATGGGTCGACGCGTGCGAAGCAGTGTCCAAAAACCCTCCAAACACATCAAGACCAACCGGAGAACCACCTACCCGACCATCTAAAACTACACTAGATGAAGACGAAGACGACGACGACGACTATTAAACAAATAGCAAATTTAAAAAAAGTTGATGCTAAAGGATAGAGATTTTTTTATTATTATTTCATTTCACATTCAGTTGAATATAATAGGAACAAGAATTAGAGCTCCTCAGCAAGATCAACACCGAGCTCAGTTCGGATGTCCTTGAGCTCTTCAAGATATGCATCGTACTGTTGCTTGTTCTCGACCTTGACCTTGATACCTTCAAAGACTCTGACGGCGGTAGGATAGTCGTTAACTCTGCGGCAAGCTTGGAGGGCTCTTTCGAGGGTCTCAGGAGCAGGGACCAAATCGTAGGAAAAGACGTTGTTCAAGACTCTTTGGACTTCGTAGAGATCGTAAGCTTCTTCAAACTCCTTGTTGAATCTACAAAAGAGTTAGTGTTGGACCAATCAAAGAAAAGTAAAAAAAAAAAGTCATGCCATTCCCGAAATTTTAACTTGCGAGAATCCAGAGTACCGACGAGGTGCCGTGACTGTTGGTCCGTTTGGGTTGACCGGGTTCTGGCTGGGTTCCGGCGCGGGTGCGACGGTGGTAGATGCTTACCTTTGGGTGAATTCTTCGAAAGACTCGTCGTCGTGGGAGGAGTATTGACGAATTGACTTGTTCAAGAGCGAAGGAGCAGCGAGAGTAGTGCGCTTGGTGAAAGCAGCGGCGGCAGGGCGAGCAATGGCAATGCGAGGAATAGCGACGCGAAGACGAAGAAGAGAAGACATGGTGATGATGGTGATGGTGATGGGGGAAAGAGAAGGAAAGAGTGAGGAAGAAAAATTGAAAAAAAAAAAAAAAAAAAAAAAAAAAAAAAAAAAAAAAAAAAAAAAAAAAAAAAAAAAATAACGTGAAATGCTAGGCTGGTGGTTGGTTGGCTACAACGTCTCTTGAAAATCTATGACAGAATATCGTCAACACCAAAATTTGGCTCTACTCGCAGCCAAATACTCGCTTTGCAAGCTCAACCGCTCTAGCCTTTGAACGCCTTTGTCTGCCCTTTCTACTCATTTCCCCTACTCGGCTCGCTCACTGAGCCAAATCGCTTACATACAGGGTAAGGGCTTTAATTGACCAATGACATGCAAGGTAGGGAAATAGAGCGAACAGGCCGGGTAACGTGAAAAATGTGGGTTAGGGTGTGGAGGAATTGGAGAATGAGAGATGGAAAAAAAAAACGATTTTGATCTTTAAACCTTTGACAGAAACGATTGCGAGAATCACGCCTAGTAACTTTGAATCCATTTGATATAGTAATGGTACAGTTTAACTGGAATCGATGACTTGGAATCAAAGAAATATTTGTGGGGTTATTGGGGTATCAACATCTCTATCGAATTGTTTAAGATCACATTGCATTGGCGGAGTTTTTTTCAGTGGTTTCAATGGTTTCGGTGATTGTAGTGGTATTAGAGATTTCGGTAATTGTAGTGGTTTCAGAGGTTTCAGTGTTTACGGTGGTTTCAGTGTTTACGGTGATTTCACAGGTTTTAGAGATCCCAGAGATTCCAGAGATCCCAGAGATTCCAGAGATTCAAGTGATTTCAGAGATTCCAGTGCCTCCAGTGCCTCCAGGACCTCCAGTGCCTCCAGGGCCTCCAGTGCCTCCAGTGCCTCCAGTGATTCCAATGCTAGAGTCTTCAATTCCACCCAAACCAAATTCCTCAGTAACCAAGTCAAATCTCCTAGCATCCAAACCAGATCCTTCTCTACCTTACAACCATCTGCATCTACCTTCACCGATCATATAAAAAGTGCAATTTCAGCATTTGCGCCTAAAGACATGTTTGAACCTGCTTCCGTCGAAACCGTTCCTGGACCCTTCAACTCCAAGTTCACCATCTCCCACGGCGTAACTGGATCGCATACTAACCTCCCTCCTCATCTCTCTGAATTGATTAGACCTATAGACAATCCTTCAGATCGACTGCTGGCTCTGATCCAAACAAAACAGGTTCCAACTAAGGTCCTCCTGGCTCTGTACTCTCCAGTCGCAGGATATCTACGACAAAACTGCATAATTGACTTTGCATTCCATCTATATTCGGAATCTCAGTACTACGAGTGTTTCAATATCATTATGGACAATTTATCTCTCACAGACGGGCTCAGCTTGATTGCTGAGCATCTCATCCCGCTCATTGCAAAGTCTGAAATTGATACCACGGATTTCGCAATCTTCACTTTCATCAAGCTCTTCATCCAGTCAAACCAATCTAGTGCGGCAAGACACCTCGTCCACGAGCTCAGCGACAGCGAGCTCAAGTCTTTGATCGACTTTGACACCGTGCTCTCCGAAGCCCAGCTACAGCTTGACATCTTAAACGCATCTTCTCACCAAAACTTACTCGACATCTTGCATTCTTCTTCTTTGGTCGACTTTGAGCATACCATAAAGCAATACCTCTGCAACAAGAAACTCCACACTGTTACTCGTTCCTGCATATTGAAGTCGCTGGTCTTTCGAAACGATCTCTCTCTGTTCTCTGAACTCGATATTCCTGTATTCTCTGCTCATGGAGTTCTTCGGAATTTAACCCGTGATTTCTCTCATTCCAGTTATAGCCAAACCTTCTGCGAAGCTCTCTGTCTCCTGCTGAAACGTACCTCGCTTCGTTTCTCTCGTTACGATCTCATGAGCTTGTCAAAAGCTTGCACATCTAAAAAGACACTACGAACAATTTTCAAGTCATACAAAAACTACATTGTTCGAATTTTGGCAAGTGGGTCGGATGTTCGATACAAAACCAGCGCTTATTTTGCTCTTTTGTACAAAGCCATTGCCCTGAAGGAACGAAACTTATCTGTCGACATCTTGAGGTTACTGAAACCCAGATTAATCAATGAAGAGACCGTGGGAAAGATTTGCAGTGTAGTCATGTGGAGCTATCAGTACGATACCACTGTTGACCACTCATTGAAGCGATTCGATGTTTCGAGCCAAGTATTCGTCAAAAGGCTTTTTGAGTCTGTGAATGCAGAAATATTTGAAAATGGCATTATAAGGGCAATTCACTCCTTTAATATTTCTGCTAAACTCATTAATCTTTTGCATGCTGTTTCTGCTGAAAAAACTGGTAACGCTTTAGAACAGCCGCTTCCGATTGTTCCTCCGGTTGTTCTTTGGAGTCTAGTAAACGGTTTGGCTGACGTTTACTCTCGTTTTCCCACTCGAATAGAACTTGCGCTGGCATTGAGCATAGCAAGTCGACCGATGAACGAACAATTTCAATACTTTCTGCTGCCCCAGGTCAGTTCGCACGGCATTGTTAAAGTTATGGAATTTTATATTGATATTCAAAAAGCTCTTCAATCTCAGAGACTGGAATTCAAATATGTGATTTCTGCATTAACTCTATCTGCAAAAAAGAATGCTTCACCAGACCTTAAACTAGAGGACTCATCTGAAAAAAAGAATGCTTTACCAGACCTTAAACTAGAGGACTTTGTAGCTGGCGATGAATTGAAAGATGTTCAAACGGTACAACTAGACCTGGACAGTGTTGAAAGCATTTTCAAACGGCTGGTTTTAAGACAGGAATATCCAACTGCTTTGGAATTGAGCGATCTCATAACTTCTAAAAATCTATGCCCTGTATCCAGCACAAACAAGAAATCATTGCTTCCTCTTCACCTATATTACAACTTACTTGCCCACTCTAGTAAGCACTCCCCTTTACTGTCAATGAAAGTACTCTCTTGGTTAAAACGAAGCAATAACGCTCCAATTCCTACATACTGTCTTAGAAATATGGTTAAAGGGTTCATTGAATCTCCCCATCTCTCAGACAGGCAAAGCATGAAGAGAGTCACCCAAATTGTCAATATCATACAAGCCAGAAATTGTACTATTGGGCCTAAACTGAGTATTGATTTAGTCAACAACCTATTTCACCGAGCTCGCGTGAGCAATACGGGAAGTTCTGCTAGAATTCAATTTGCCATTAGTCTTGCAAAACAAGATAACGTTTCTGACCTTCACATTCAGCAGTGGAATGAAGAATTACAAGCTTTGAGAAAACCAGGAGGACCTTTATGGAAATCCAATCATTATTTATAGATAAATAGAGTTTTGACAATCGATAGACACGCATTAATATACCCAAATATTCAGTATCTTGTGATTTGAATAGATCCACCTAACTTTCCTAGATTGAAATTGATGAGATATATTACTACTCATTCAAAGATTAAAAATTACATTAAAATAGTGGAAAGACTGCAAAACAGTGTCCAAATAAATAAGACGCTTTAAGCTTGCCAGCAGCTCAAATGTCTGTTGAAGATAAATAAGCGTGAATATCGCGTAGGACGGGATCTGGAGAGAATCGGTTTATCAGAATTGGGCTGCCAGTAGCCAGATTGTTTGCCATATATACAAAGTAGCCTATCAGTAGTGCGCTGCTTAGAATCAACAAGAATCGATAGAGAGTTCGTAGCACTGGCGATGATTTGTGCGATGGGTTTGGAGACAACGCTTCTCTGTTATATTTTTCGTTTCCTGATCTTGACATGATGAGTCGCAAACAACTGATTCCACGTTTTGGTCTTATATTTTGTTGCTCAAACAAAGAGAAAGAGGAATAAAATATGAAAGAATCTGAGGGACGAGGCCCATATATATATTCATTGAGGCAATGATCAGAGGGGCCAATTGAATATGCTTTTATTTTTGTGTGGAGAGAGCCATTCGTCTGAATAATATAGTTTGACAGGCTTGCTTACAAGATTTATGGTTCACTTATGAACACATTCAATTGAAACATTTCCATTGGTGTTGAGCTGTTAATATACTAATTTCACTGCATACTTTTGAATAGAACTACGCCTGTGGAATCACCATGTCGCGCTGAGTTCTAGATTAACTTGGTTGATCCAGAATATATGGAGCCATACAAGTAAATCATTGGAACGTTTGCATTTTTTCGCAGATTCTCATCCCGAATAGCAATTTCAATCACTACCAAAAACATTATACAATGGACTAAAAACATTTTACAATGGGCTATAAACATTCTACAATGGACTAAAAACATTCTACAATAAGCCAAAAACATTTTACAATAAGCCTACTCCAATCCAACTACTCGTAAACTTAACTCAGTAGATTGGACAATTTCTTTGAGCACGATTTTAAATCTCTCATCTGAGAAAAGAGAAACAATATAGCAATATATATGGTTCGAAAGTATGTACTATGGAACTGTTTCTACCATTTATTTTTTTTAGAGCTTTGGAAATAACATGGTAATCTGAACTGAATATCTTGTAGATCTTAAAAATATGGGCATGCAGTTATTCATCAATCCTCTTCAAACTGTAGAAATACTACATCAAAATAGAAGCCGAATATTATCAGTGAAATATTCGTTGAATTATTAGTGAAAGACTCGTCGAATTAAATGTTCATGTTTAAGACAAACACCTATAAGAGTAATCCAGTGAAACTCTAGTGTAAGGCATGAACCAAACCAGTTTCAACTATTTTATTGCAATTATTGATTTATATGATAATTATTAGGTCCTCGCGCATCTAAATAAAATAATGTATCGTGAGTTGACAATGTCACTAGTTAAGAATTGACCAAACCTATGAGATACCAATCAAAAGTACTTTCATAACTCATATTTGTAAATATCGACATGAATCAAAACAGTGGAGACTCTCAACTTCTTGTACCTTAAACAGTAGAAGACAATACCTTTGAATCAGTCCAACTACCAGTTAATTAACATGAATTTGTTTCATTCCATCTTCTCTAATATTTAAAATTTATCACGTGATTTTACAAACACGAAAAATTAATCCTCATTGAGCATATTGAATTACCCTGCAAACGCGCTGAACTGACGCATTGTTGTATTTCCATTTTAGACGCAGGACTAATTTTTTTTTTTTTTCAGCTCTCTTACCATTCAAATCATATTACAATCACACCAAATGTTTAGAGATAAATCTGGCAAGAACCACTCAATAACAGGATTTTTCAAGACTAAATCTGCTGCTACAAGTACTGGAACAAGGCCGGCTGTAAAGAGTTTGAGTGTATCTGAGGGCTACAAACCAGCGACAACACTTTCTTCAACTAGATCATGGATGTCACAGCCAAAAAACGCGTTCGATGACAACGACCTGGAAGCTATATTCTCGGAGGAAGCAGACAAGGAGTTTTTTGAAGAAGAGAAGTATTTAAGACATAAAAGCAGGCCGACGAAAGCTGTTGAACCTCCAAAATTGAAACAGTCTTTACCAAGTAAATCTCCAGCTGTGAGTTCGACTTTCAAATCAAGAGTTGAGAAGAGATATAGAGAAGATATTGACGATGAAGTTTCTGTTACCAGTGTTAGAACCAGGTCCCTTCCTTGGGATAATTACAAAAAAGTAAAGCAAGAAACTGCTATTCAGAGCATATCTGGGGTTGATCTCAGTAAAAGACTGGCAAATGTTGCACCTAAAGCTCGAATTACCAAGAGTTTTACGAGGACTCAAACCAATTCTTCAGCTTCTTCTTCCGAGGAGTCTGCCGTTGAATTGAGTGAAGAACAGAAAAAGGTCCTTGAAATGGTACTGAACGGTAATAGCTTGTTTTTCACTGGTGCTGCAGGAACTGGAAAATCTGTACTCTTGAAGGAAATCATCAGACGCTTAACTCGGAAATACAATTCTGATAATCTGGCTGTAACAGCTTCTACAGGACTGGCTGCTCTGAATATCGGGGGCGAAACTCTACACAGATTTGCAGGCATTGGGCTAGGAAAAGCAGATGTACGAACGCTTGTTTCCATGATCAAGAAACGTCAAGAAAAGGCAAACAAATGGCGAAGGTGTAAGATTTTAATCATTGATGAAATTTCCATGGTGGACGGTGTTTTATTAGACAAGTTGGATAAGATCGCCAGAGAAGTGCGCAACTCCAAGAACCCGTTTGGAGGAATTCAACTAGTTTGCACCGGTGATTTCTTTCAGTTACCTCCAGTCGATGAAAGCAATCGAGGGTATGGAAATAGTACCAAATCAAAGTTTGCCTTTGAGTCTGATGTGTGGAATGAAATAATGGAAAGTACAGTTGTGCTTACTCAAGTGTTTCGACAGAAGGGAGATAATCGACTGATTGAGATACTGAATGCAATGAGATTAGGACAGTTGACTTTTGCAATGAATGAGGAACTTCGAAAACTGAGTAGGAAAGTTATATATGAAGATAACATTGAGCCTACAGAGCTTTATCCGACCCGGAGAGAAGTTGACAATGCCAATCGAGCCAGATTGAGCTCTCTGAAAGGTGCGACACATGTGTATATTACTAAAGATAGTTTTTCTGAGGGCAAACTTCAAGAAGCAGGAATTCAAAAAGATGCTGCCATAAAAATGCTGGACAATAATACCATGGCAGCTGCTGAGGTATCTCTAAGGCATGAGAGCCAGGTGATGCTAATTAGAAACAGAGAAAACGGTTTAGTAAATGGTTCAGTTGGTCGTGTTATTGCTTTTTTGAGTGGCTCAGAGTATGGGGAACTCATGAGATTATCTGTTGACTTGAATGATAAAGATTTGGACGATGCAGCCAGGGCTCTCGAGGCAGCAAGAGATGGAAAGTCTGGATACCAGCCAGAATCGTTAGAAACCCAAGGCACTATTTCGCATAACTGCTTGATGGATACTATTTTATTTCCTATAGTCAGGTTTTCTGGGTACGAAGTTTTAGAGATGGTTCAACCAGTTTCATTTGAGCTTACCAATAATAAGAGAGAAGTCATTGCAGAGCGTCATCAAGTTCCATTAATATTATCTTGGGCCATGTCAGTGCATAAATCTCAAGGTCAGACTCTGGAGAGAGTGAAAGTTAATTTAGGCAAGACTTTTGAGACTGGTCAAGCATATGTAGCTGTTTCGAGAGCTACTTCTGCTGACAAGCTGGAGATATTGAACTTTGCACCTCACAAAGTCAAAGCGAATGCTAAAGTGATTGAATTTTACAAGTCATTAACGAATTTAAATATTGCATCTACAAAAGTTGATCCAGTTGATGAATATCATGAAGATGATGATGATGGTTTTATTTAAATATATATTTCAATATTTCATCATTATTTCTGTTTTCATTAGTACAATTCTGCAGTACAATTCCATTATTACAATTGTAATATTTTCTAATAACAATAGTAAACTATTTCCATTACTATCAGACGTTTTTATACTTAATTTCATAGTTTTTATACTTAATTTCATAGTTATCATACTAATTTTCGTAGTTATTATAATTGATTTAATTTCATTGTTATACTTGATTTAATACTTAATTTCATAAATATCATACTTGATTTAATACTTAATTTCATAAATATCATACTTGATTTGATACTTCATTTCATAGTTATACTTAACCATAACTCCATAGATATTCTTGATTTGATACTTAATTCTATAGATATTCTTAATTTAATACTTAATTTCATAGATTTACTTGATTCATATTTATACTCATTCATTTATTGTTCTCACAAATATTTCAAACCCTAACAAAACTATTAAAAGCCCTACCCTAACCCAATGAAATATCTGGTGGTATAAAAATTTATTTGCGAGCTGAACCTTTCCTCTTTTCTTCTTTTTTCTTCATTGTGCGGCATCCGGGGCAATTCCGTGTTGCTTGTCCCTTACTTGTACATTTATTATTATTTTCTACTGAGGGAACAAGCGTCATGCTCTTGGAGAGATAAAAGACTTGCAATGTCAGCGTGGTCGTCTTAATGCTCTATTCTGTGATTTCATGAACTGAGATTCAGGTCTATCCCTCGCCCTTGCAAGTGAGTGGAGAAATCATAGAGGGCTGGTGGATCATACAAATTTATAGATTGTTATAAAGAATAGATTCAGTGTTGGTGCTGTATATTTATATACTTATTGAATGCTTCTGAAGAAGTCCATACAAGCAGTGAAAACAACCAACAAAATACCTCCACCAGGGCCCAATCTCAGAACCTTGGGAAGGAAGCCCTTATAAAGAGCACCGAAACCCTCCTCTCTGAACACTGTGCCAACACCAGGAACGGTCCAGTTGTACTTTGGAACAACACCAGCAACCTTAGTAGTGCTCTGGATTCTACTCTTGACGACGTCGAAAGGAGTATTGAGCATAGTACCAACAGTTCCACCAATAGAGCCTGAGATCAAGTCGTTTCTAATCTTTTCACTAGGAGTATTAGCCTTGGGGAGCATTTCACGAACAGAGAAGATAACACCGAAATAACCAGCGTTCCACGAAACATGACGCCACAGAGTAGCTTCCAAGCCATTGTACAGAGCGAGAGGACCTTCTTCCCGGACAATTGCCTTGACGACTTGTCCCATGCCAGTGTACTTGGAGGTTTTGTCTTGGAGGCGGATCTTGACGAGTTCGAATGGGACAACAACAAAGGATTCAGTAGCACCGGCGGTAGCACCAGTGAGAACAGCGAGAGGTTGGGTCATGGTAGTAACGCCAAAGAGGCCTTTGTAGAACTTTCCCCATTCATCGTTGGCAGCGAATTTGGTAGCACTGGATCGTGTTAGTTGAGGGGGGGTTACGGAGATGGTAGAAGAACTCACCGTTTGGGGGCTTCCATGAGGATGGGAGCGCTGATACCTCTGTACAATCGTCCGAATCTGTAGAAACCGTTAGAGAGCGAAACGTTGGGCCAAAGCGAGGACATACCCTTCTTGTTTGACGATTTTGGTGAAGCAGTCAAACATGTTCTTGTATCCTTCGCCGGTGGCGGTTGAGACCTGCAATTGCATACGGGTCTTGACGACATCCAGAGGATACATGACGAGAATCTGTATAGAAGGTTAGACATTGAATGGGATGGTGAGCAGATCACAAACCTCAGAGATACCGGCGATGGCACCAGACAAGAATTGGTAGGTAAAAGGAAGGGGCTCTATGAGAAGTTAGCAGATGAAGCGGTGAGACTGGAATGGACGTACTCGGTTCAGCAGACATGGTGGATGGTGATGGTGAAGGAAGGAGTAGAAAGAAAAGCGGTGAGTCAAGGAAAGTTAAAAAAAAAAAAAAACTGTCAAAAAAAACTGTTAAAAAAAAACCTTGAGAAGACTGTTAGTCATAATTGGCAAAAAAAAGATGAAATTGAGTTTCTCGAGTCTGTAGAATTGAGCGTAGAATCTGTAGAGCTGAGCGTACAATAGAACTATATGGACTTTGAACTATATGGAATTTGAATAGTACTACATATGGGCGTAGTTTTGTTAGCTTGAAGCTTCAAGTTCAGAGTCTTGTTATACTTGTGATATTAGTATGGTATTACAAGTTGGCTATATAGAATTTGATCTGAAACTATCATGAAAGACATTCCAGCACTATGTTCCTTCCAGATTTGTTTCTAATGAAGCAATGATCTAATGATGTTCAATGATGCTCAATGAAGCAATGTCCAATGAAAGAATTTGTTAATATAGTGAAATTTTGCCAGATTCTTTTCGCTAAAACTACTGGAAACTGATTCTTTAAGAATATCTAGCAAATAATCTTTATGGCTACAAAGTATAGAAAGACCTGAACAAATGACTTATAGCTCACTTGAAAACCCGCTTTTCCAAAGTTCATGCCCTTCTCGAATGAAATATGAAATGGTCTCTTGTGAATACCCTTCAGGACCTGTAGTTTTCAATCTCTCAATAACTTGATCCAACATGATAGAACTAGATTTGGCCAGTCTCTCGTGCAAGTCAATATGAGTAACATGCACATGAAAATGATAGTAGCTCGGTTGATAATGAATATAGACCAAAAGCTGACTTCGTTCAACGCCATATCTCTCTTTAATAACAGACAGCATTTGATCTCTCATCTGCTCCAAGAACGGAATGTGCTCGGGCTTCAAATCTCGTACAGATGAAATATCATCTCGGATCACAATAGACACAAAATACATTGACGCTAAGCTGACCAAATCCCACTTCAAGTCCGGCAGCATTACAAAGTCGTCAGTTCGCAATACTACTCTGTCTGCCTCTGCTCCCTCGTGAAGTATATTGTAAACCCACTTCAATCTCTCGCCCTTCATTTTCTCAATATATGGAACAACATATTTTTGATACGCTTCTGGAGTTTCAACCACGTATCGCAAGGACTGTTTGCGATACTTGGCTATGTGCGTAGCACTAGCAGGATAGATGAGATTGACCTTGGAGCCTGGATTGCCCTGCTTTGAGCTGGAAGCTGTAGGTGCTCCTTCAGTTTGCTCAACGGACTGGTTGAGCAGAGCTATTCCCTTATTGTACACATCGTTGTGATCTTGCTGCTGAATTGAATGAACTCCTAAGACAGCGAGAACATCGGAGCCAGCAGGCAAACTTGAATCAATTGAAAAAGCAGTCTTTTCAAGAGTCAGAATTGCGTCTTGACCTTCAATTGTACCCAAAATGATGATGGTTTTAGTTGATAGATCTATACCAATTAGTAACTCTTTTAACTACTGTCACGAATCACGTACCTGTATTCAGAGTCTCAACATAGGAAAATTTCTGTAGAAGCTGCTCCATTTCACAATTCAGACAATAAAGTGAGAAGAATGTTTAGGTCTGCTGGAAAATTCAGTATTTCTCCCAAATGCATTAGGTCTACAGACAATCAAGGAATCATCAAATAACAATCATAAAAACAGAAACAATCAAGAAATCATCAAGAGAAAAATCTATTATGTACATGCAGAGATATTATTACTGTTCTAGTGGCCTTCGTGTGTTGATACCATTGAGCTGAATCCCGGCTTCGTTCAATGTATTCCTCAAGGTCTCTCCAGTCGCTATAAAAATCTGTTAGTAGCCATAATGTTTGTCCACTCCATATACTTACGATCACCAAGACAAATAAATCGACAAACCTCTCGACAAAGTTCCCACATCTCTCGTTCATATCCCAGCTTCAATAATAGCTTAGTATTCTCCCCTGATGAAATGTCCATACTATGCAAAATTAACAGATAACCAGACGCTGTTGACAGCTTGTTTTTCTCTATACACTGATCAAACAGCAACTGCGGTGATCCAATGCGATCAAACAATATGGGCCAGTATTTCAGCTCCGTTTTCCTAATGCATCCTAATACAACATCTAAATATTGCGGAAAATGAGAAACCAGTGCTATAACGTCTGAAAGTAAATCTTTCTGTTGACCATCCGAAATGGATTTGCTACCAGTGGCCGTAGAGTCCAATACTCTATATAGCAAAAGCTCTAATATATGTCCAGAGTAATTCAAATGCCTAAATCCACTAGCAACTGATAATGCTAAAGCTTTGTCTTCACCAGATAGATATCTCTCTAAAATATATGGAGCAAAGAGCTGAGCTCCAGTCCACATTTTAAAATATGTGAATCCTCCATTATGCGTGGATACAGCATCACAATCAATTCCCATGAGGATTCCTTTCTCAGGCATCATTGTGAGAGGATAGAGCTCAATAGGGACTGGAACGCTGGGACTTGAAAAGCCAGCAGGCCATGTAATCACTGTTTCTCCATCAAACGCCCATATCAAATTGCGAAGCTGTCCTCTTCCAGGAGTAACAGAGAAGAATTCGATATGAGAGTGTAGTAATTTGTACTTGTAATTCATCTGGGTGGAATTACTTCTGGGTGTAAGCAAAATTAACATGCCGTCAATCAAAAGAACTATATTGCTTTCATCAATCGAAAATGGAGCTCGCTTGATGTCTTGTTTCGGTAAACAGCTAATTGATCGCACACGAGCCGGAGAATGAATGATTCCAACAAACGAAATATCTGTCAAAAGTTCTAAACTGACATCATTGTTATCCTTCACATGAATCTGAAATTGTAATAGTTGATTTGCGTTCGTGTATACCATAAGTGAATCACTCACAATAAAGATTGTAATAACTGTTGCGTCAATCTCTTCGGAATACAAAAGATTCTGGCTATCCAGGTCGGTCTCGCGGCTATAGAGCTGGATTTCGTGACTTGTCTCAGTATCAACTGCTAGAATAAGAATATTGCCATACCATAAAACACCACCTCGCACACTGAATTCCCGATCAATGTCTTCCTCTACAAACTGTTTCCAATGACCGCTGTACAAGCTATAGTGTGTCAGCCCTCTTAGCCCAGCAACGGCGACATACATTCCATCTTTGGATGATGAGACGTATTTTATAGGCCAGTTTTCAGCAATATAACTGGCAGGAATGGGAACTGAGAGCCAAAGCAGCGCATCTTTATCAATGGTTGTCAAGTCCGACTGTTCCTGCCCTCGATACAACATGATTTTAGCGTCCTTATACAAAACCGGCCTATTCATGTTATCAGTATTGAAGTTGCCTGCTGAATTCCACTTCAAAATATCAAGCATCCAGATGGTATCATTTTCACGAGGAACCATATAAATTGTATCTCCTGAAAAAGACCAAAGCGCTGACTGCATGCCCCCAAGCCATGGCTCAGTCTCTGCTGAACTCAAGTATGATGAAGAAGTCTGCATTCCAAAGACAGAAAAAGTAGCCCATTCGTTCTCATACCCAACAAACCAGCCATATCCATCTCCTGACGCAGTAACAGAGACTATTCTGCCTGCTGAGGTCGAAGGAGGCTCAAGTACTTTAACGAGAGGAACATTGCCAGAATAGTCTTTCACGTTGTACAAATATACATGGCCCGTAGATGTTCCAACTGCTATGATACTGAATCTTGCGTTTATCCCCGAAACAACCCCCAGCTCCTTGTGAATACAATGACCAGTAAATGTACCGTTAGAGTCCATGGTGACTGCCCAAACCTTTCCATTAGACATTGTCCATGAAAATAAGCCCATAGCCTTACTCCAACACATATCGATCGCCCCTGAGTTATCAGCAAGCCAGTCCATATTGCTTAGCAGCACCGTCGAAGTAGAATGAGTGTTCCATTTGACCAGTTGAGCAGCCGGTGGATTCTGGGTCAGAACGAGCAGGTCGCTATCCAAGGCCATAGCACAAGCAATTCCGGAATCTAGTCTAATAACCATTTTGAATTGAACACCCAGTTCACGAATCCCTATAGCCTCTCCGGGCCCTGGAAAAGCTGTCGCGATTGTCTGTCCTTCATAAACAAACAATGGCGAGTTATCAGCATATGTAAAGACGCCTAGCTCCTTGGTCGAACCACCTAATAGAGCGAACGTTAACACGCAGTCCTTAGTCGTCGTTACTACGACAATCCCACAATCAGGTCTGATCAGAACCTTTGAGTTCTCCCCATATTTTTCAATTGAAGCCTTAGACCGGACATAAACCAGAACCGGACACAACGGTTTTGGTCTGTATAAGTAGAGCCCACGATGCGTCAAGAATGTCAACAGATATCCAAGCTTTGAGATCTCCAGAGACAAAATCAGATTGTCTCTGGGTTCAGGATCTGGTATAGGAGGCAACGTTATTGCATTGGGTGTACCAGCGGGCCAGATCATGTTGTTTAGTAGTAGTAAAGTTAAGGAATAAGTAAACGACTATATATTAAACATTTGCCCGTGGTTTTCAAGTTTCAGGGTCAAAGCCCTAGCCCTTGATATATTTGGCATAAGTTTCATGTACCAAGTGCATAGATCATATCGCACAAAGAAGTTCCTACTTCTTACAATTCACCTTGTACCAACTTCCACGATCTCTAATGCCATATAATTGTTCAGTATTCGAGGTTCCGTTTGGAGTGAACTTCTACTTCTCACTTGTTCTAACAATTGGCATCTTTATTTCTTATATTCCTCAGCATGCCCGAATCATCAAGCGCAGGACTTCTGAAGGTATCTCCCCATACTTTCTTTTACTTGGAATCACCTCAGGAGCCAGTGCACTTTTCAACATTCTGATGCTTTCGAGCAATGTCTACAGCTGCTGTAAAGTCATTGTGAGTATTCCAGCCAGCTGCGGTGCGGTCTGAAGTGACTAACGATTCATAGTCTGGTGGCAATTGTTTCTCTGCTTCGCTCGGTATCGTTCAGATAGCTGTTCAGTCAGTGGCAGCTACCTTGATGTAAGAACTTCTACCTGCTCATTTTACTACTTCTAACTCATTTGCCAGTTTGGTGTTTGCACTCATTTATACGCGAACTCAAACTTTAGAGCCGAAAGAAGAATATTATAAGCTTGTTCTAGTTGGCAAATACTGTTTGACTTTCTTCATTCTGGGCTCTGTCATTAGTGTTTATACATTCTTCTACAACAAGACTTCGATTGACGTTGTAGCGGATTCCTTTGGAGTCTTGGGCTCTATTCTAGCAGGTCTACAATACTTTCCCCAGATTTATACTACTCTGCAACTCCAGCATGCTGGATCTCTTAGTATTCCTATGATGTGTATGCAGACACCTGGTGGATTCGCTTGGTCTCTCAGTCTAGCTACGCGCGACGGAGTCAAATGGAGCTCATGGATGCCTTATTTCACTGCTGCTTTCTTGCAATGCATTCTTCTCATCATTGCAGTATACTTTGAGTCTCGAAACCGTCGTCTCCCTGAGAGTTTACGTTCACCTGAAGTAGGACATTTTGTTTCTCAGCCAGATGAGACTACTCCTCTAGTCATTTCTTGAAGAGACCTCTATTAAATGCATAACTCATTTCTTAGAGACGTCTGTAAACCAATTTCTTAGAGATCTCTAGTAAATGCATAACTCATAGAGACCTCTATATCCATAACTCATTTCTTAGAGGCCTCTAGTAAATGAATAAAAAACATGGTATTCTCAATATCTACTGTATCATCTAGCGTATCAACATCTAGTGTATCATCTACTATATCATCTACTATATCAACATCCCTTACTGTATCAATGAATTGTCTATGTCTAAACACTAATAGTCTTCCAAACACAAAAGTTTTCACTGCTTGTAGTAACAAGAGCACCAGAAATCTGCTTGTGCCAATGAACCTCCTTGGTTTGTGCTTGCTGGTGGCCAAACAGATACTGAGGAGGGAATACATTGAGCTCGCCGTAAGTTTGTTGTTGTTGTTTGATTTCTTCATCGTCCGCTTCGACGGCCAAATCCCACAAAGTCACACTTCCGTCTTCAGAAGCAACAGCAATAGTCGAATCTTCAGTAGGATGGAACTCAATGGAAGTAATTGCTTTCTTATGGAAATCAAAAGAAGCAACGGGATTAGGAGCAGCATTGGGCTTGAAAGTACGCAAATCCCATACACCCCATTGACCGTCATCGTGGCCACTGGCAAGAAGATAGCTGACTTTGGGATTCCAAGACATGACATTGATATCAGTGTTACTAGCCTTCACCGACAGTGCTGGCTGATGCTTTTTACTTCGAATATCCCAGATTCTAATGAAGCCATCTGTACCTGCACTGGCAAATACAGTTTGCTCAGATTTGCTCCATTGGATTTCTTCAACGCTTCCTTCATGACCTTCAAACGGGGTTCTATCTGTGGTCCAGCTGCTCTGGCCTCTATTCGTAAGATGAATTCTTCCAGTAACATCACCAGTCAATAGCGAACCAGTTTGTATCAGTGGTGACCAGTCAACAGCATAACCCTCAATTCTTCCGTGTACCTGGATAGTATGAATGGGTCTGTTCATTTGTTTGGTGATAGTGGTGCCTGGATTATCGAATGAGCGGTAGTGGGGTGAGACGTCCCAGATGAAGACTTCACCTCCCTCAGACATGGATGCAGTTAAGTATTGGCCAGTTTGGCGAGCGAATGGTGATACTCTAATACGATTAGTAGTATAAGGAGTGGGAAGGGCTTTATATTCAAGAATGGGATCAGAGTCGACTTCATCATCGCTGAGGTCGTCGTCTTCATTATCGTTAACAAGAGTTTTGCCTAAGGAGCTCATCTTCATGACCATGATCTTATTGTCTTTGGCGCGTTGCGCTTGACTACCAGTGACAATATATGTAGAGTGAGGGAAGTTACGTCTCTCGTCTCCAAGATCGTCTTCTAAAATGTCGAATGACAAGCAGGGCCAGTCAACATTCATCCAATGGAGCATTTCATAAGTACTTGGATCAGCTTCTAAGACTTCGTCTGGTCCTAACTGTGTGACTCCTGGGATATAAACTTGAGGTTGATTGTTTGTCTTGCTGCTCTTTGATTCAACAGCTTCATCTTCTTGAATAGCTTGTAACGCTCTTGATTGTGATGTTTCTACAAACTGTTCTAGTTTGTCTTCGTCTTGAATGTTTTCTTCATCTTCATCACCAGCTTCAAAGATCTCTTCCTCACTGTCAAAGTCGTCTCCGTAAGGGTCTTCAAACTCCACCTCTTCTTCATCAATCTCCATAGCGCCAGCAGTATCGTCGACACTGTGCTTTGATGAAGTGTTTCTGTATGATTCGTTTTCTTCAGCTGTTCTTTTAGACATGTTGTATATCGTTCACCAGAAAAACTATCTGAAAAATTTTTAGAATGTGAATTGAAAAAAAAAGAAAAAAATATATATTTCTGTAGTCCCAAGAGTCCCAACATAAGCCGCACAAGGGTTTGGGTATATTCAGTACAAGTAGAAAAAAAGTTGAGCTGAAATAGTTGCACCTGAAATATTCAACGACGAAACGACGAAAGATGGTGGAGTATAAGAGTTTCCTTGACATGCCTGCGCCGGCGGGCTACGTTCCTGGATTGGGTAGAGGTGCTACTGGGTTTACGACTCGGTCAGATATTGGTCCAGCTCGCTCAGGAATTGCTGGAGATGCACTGAAAGCGGCCGCACAAGCTACAAAAGATGAAAACAATGAGGATGGCGAACAAGAAGAAGAGAACGAAGGTCGCTTTCAGGACCCTGAGAATGACACTGGTTTGTTCTCATCCAACGCCATTTTTGATCCTGAGGATGAAGAAGCCGATTCCATCTACCATGAGATTGACAAACGAATGGAAGAAAGACGGAAAGCTCAACGTGAAGCACGCGAAAAAGAAATGGATGAAGAATACAAACTGAAAAATCCAAAAATTTCAGATCAGTTCTCAGACCTTAAGAGAAACTTGAGTACTGTTTCAGCTGAAGAATGGGCAAATCTACCAGACGTCGGTGATTTGACGAGAAAGAACAAACGACAAAGAAAAGATGTGGAGCAGCGATTCTATGCTGTCCCTGATACCATTTTGGCTTCAAGTGCAACTCAAGGCTCAGTGGACTCTTCAATTGAAGTTTCTGAACCCGGTGGCGCTATAACTGATTTTAGATCCATCTCTTCAGCAAGAGATAGAATGCTCGGACTCAAACTAGACCAAGCTCATGGGAGTGGAACAGCATCAGTTGTCCGGGGCTCTGATTCAGCGGGTGGCTTTACAAATGTTGATCCAAAGGGTTACTTGACGTCAATGGTTCCGTCAACTACAGATATTGGAGATATTCGACGTGTACGACCATTACTAGAATCACTAGTCAAAACAGATCCAAAGGAGCCTCGGGGCTGGATTGGTTTGGCACGGTTGGAGGAAATAGCACAGAGGAAAGTGAAGGCAAGGAAAATCATTCAGCAAGGCTGCGAAAGCTGTGCAAAAAATGAGGACGTATGGCTAGAAAACATGAGATTGAACAACAAGGCTGACGCTAAGATAATTGCAGCGAAAGCAGTACAGTTTATACCACGGAGTATTAAACTATGGTTAGCTGCTTGTGACTTGGAGGACGATGATAATTCGAAAAAACGAGTGCTTCAAAAAGCACTGGAAATGAACCCGACTAGTGATACCCTTTGGAAATCAGCAGTCAATTTAGAGGACGATCAGGAGGACGCAATATTAATGTTGACACAAGCAGTAGAGCTTGTTCCAATGTCAGAAGAACTATGGCTGGCATTGGCTCATCTTGAGAAACCTGAAAAGGCACGAAAAGTTTTGAATAAGGCACGAAAAGCTCTAAAAACGTCTAGAGCAGTTTGGATCGCGGCTGCGAGATTGGAGGAGCAGGACAACGGTTTGCCCGATAAAGTTTACAAGCGCATGGAACGTGGAGTGAAGGAACTAGAAGCAGAAGGAGGGCTTCCTGATCGTTTACAGTGGATCACTGAAGCTGAAAAATGTGAATTGGAGGGAGCACCCCTTACTTGCCATGCCATTATTAAAGCTACTCTAGGACAAGGAATCGAAGAAGAAGACCAGAAGGCAATTTGGATGGAAGATGGAAAAAATTGTGAAAAGCGAGAGTCATACGAGACTGCCAGGGCGATATACTCATATGCATTGCAAACATTCCCAGAATCCAAATCTCTTTGGCTAGCTACTTGTCAGCTAGAAAAGCAGCATGGAAATAAGGATGCTCTTTGGGAAATTTTGGAAAGAGCTGTAAAAGCATGCCCACACACGGAAGCGTTCTGGCTAATGTATGCTAAAGAGAAATCAATGGCTAACGATATAGTTGGAGCTCAGGATGTACTAATGAGAGCTTTTGAGCTGAATCCTAATAGCGAGGACATTTGGTTGTCGGCAGTTAGTATGGAGGCCGAAAATGAAAATTACGACATGGCAAGAAAGCTTCTACAACGTGCGCGACAAGAAGCAGACACTGAACGAGTTTGGATAAAGTCAATCACCTTGGAAAGGAGATTGAAGAACTATGAAGTAGCTTTGGAATTAGTTACAAGAGCACTAGATAGCTATTCGCAAAATCCCAAGCTATGGATGCAGAAGGGTCAAATCTACGAGTCCCTTCACGATCCTCAGAAAGCAGGACAAAGTTACTTTGCAGGTATCAAAGCTTGTCCAAAGTCAGTTCCTTTGTGGATTTTGTTAGCTCGTTTAGAGGTATCCCAAGGTGTTATTATTCGTGCCCGTTCGACGTTAGATAGAGCGTCAGTCACAAATCCTAAAAACGAACTTTTATGGGTGGAGCGAATACGGCTTGAGATTAGAGATGGGAACGTCACGCAGGCCAATACGCTATGTGCAAAAGCGTTACAAGAGTGTCCTACTTCAGGGCTGGTTTGGTCTGAAAGAATATGGCTTGAACCTCGTCTCCAGAGAAAAACCAAGATCTTGGAGGGAGTTAAGGCTTGTGAAAACGATTCGTTCATATTGATCACAGTTGCACGAGACTTTTGGCAAAATGGAAAACTGTCAAAAGCCAAAACATGGTTTCAACGAGCAGTCACTAGAGACGCTGACAATGGCGATTGTTGGATCTGGTTGTACAAGTTTATACAGGCAACTGCTAAGGGGGAGCTGGATACAGTGATAGAAGGATTCAAAGCAGCCGAACCTCGTCACGGTTTCATTTGGCCACAATTTTCAAAGGATCCTGAGAATTCTGGTCTTGATATGGCCGAAATAATGAAGAAAGCTGCGAATACTTTAGAAGTCTGATTAGACTTTAAATAATCTCCTTAATCATAGATATTGAAATGATGATGTATTAATTTCTAGAATACCATTTGTTTTATAGAATCTATAGAATACCAGCTGTTTTATAGAATCTATAGAATACCAGCTGTTTTATAGAATCTATAGAATACCAGCTACAGAATACCAGATGTTTTTGCACTTTTCTATGAGTACTATAGCTTTATAGCTGCAAGCTAGATAAAAGAAGCAGTAGTTGTTTGAAAACAAGATGCAGCTTTTTCTCGAGGACGAACCACGCGTTGCAATTATTTAGGGTCGGAACGTAGTAGGCTTCCGTGCTATAATATAATATCATAAAACGTAAAGATACCGTAAAACTTAGCAGTTATAGCTGCATTGAAGAGTCGACGTATTTACACTAGGAGGTTCACCTGAGATTAGATCCCAATGAATTCTGAAATAGGAAATTTCACAAACTCAAAAACAACGGCTAATAGCTGGAAACCTGCATTCAAAGGAACCGATCTGGATTTAAGTTGTCAAGAAACAGCCAGTATAACGCTTGATTTAAGGATGCTAATTCCATATGCTCGATCAAAAGCCTACTTCAGGATAGATTTAAGCCGGGAACAGGAATGGTTGGGCTTTTTCGCAGATGTTTATTTCAAGACCGCAGGATTCAAAACTAAAGACAGTTTTCAGGGAAAGAAAACAAAGAAACTCGACTTCTTCAGCCCAAATATGAAACATCGTCTGCCATAGTATTCAAGCCAAATCAGTTGTGCTCCTGATGCTTAGGTTTGTTCACTCGAAAAGTTACAGAGAAATTCTTTTTATGTGAATCTTATTGCGATCTGCTTTAACAGTATCTCATAGATGAGGCTTCACCTACTGCCTGAAGATTCAAGAATATAAACAGGCAAGATTCTCCATGATTGAAAATTTCAAATCGTCAGATCATAGCATTACTTTGGTAACTTCAAATCAACTATAGCATTACCGGCCACTTTTTGGTAAATCAGACCTATCGCTCTTTATTCTGTTCTGATTCTTCTACCTCCCCCACACATTCGTTACCTCATGTTTAATAAAACTCTTACCTGGGCCGTGGCTCTACTACAAGGCCAATTGAGTCTAGCTGCTTCGCTGGTATTAGCTGACAGTAATAACACCTGCTTAGGTACTCTCGCACAATGCTGTGCTGTGACTTCAAGTGGTTTTCTTAAGGGAGACTGCACTCACTCGAACGTTGACAAATATCTTTCTATTCCCTATGCCGAACGTCCAGTAGGATCACTACGATTTGCTGATCCCGTCAAATTTGAAAGAAGTCGGTTTACTGTAACTGAAGCTTCAGTCCTACCTCCAATGTGTCCACAATATAGCTCTGGTGATATCTCCGAAGACTGCTTATTTCTAAATGTATATGCCCCACGATCAATAGGCACCAAGCCAATCATCTTTTGGATTCACGGAGGCTCAAATATTCAAGGTGGAAGCTCGGATCCTGTCATTGACGGTACAAATCTGGCGGAGAATGAAAATGTCATTGTTGTTACTTTTAATTATCGACTTGGTGTGCTTGGATTCTTCGACGATGGCTCAAATACAAATTATGCCATTAAGGATATTTTGATGGCCCTGAAGTGGGTAAAGGAGAATATAGAACGGTTTGGAGGAGATCCTTCTAAGATCACTGTTGCAGGCAACAGCTCTGGAGGTGCTTCAATTCGCGCCTTACTGGCATCTCCCTCAGCTGCTGGCCTAATAAACAATGCCATTATTCAATCAGATCCACAAAATTTTGGATTTACAAATAGAGATACCTCGATAAATGTCGTTAGTAAAGGAGTGCTAGACTTGGTGGGATGTAGCGATGTTGAATGTCTTCGCGGAAAGTCTATTGACGAACTTCTAACAGCTCAATACTCGCTCACCACCTCTTCCAACCTTCCTGCTAGTGCTAACAAGGCTTACCTTTTTGGCCCAGTACTGGATGATCAGTTATTGTTTAAGGATTACGCTCAAGCAGCAGAAGATGGATCATTAGCAAATAAGGTAGATACAATTGTCGGCTTTGTTGAGAACGAAGCAGGTCCTATTATCTCTCAGCTTGCTACATCTCCTCTTCCAACTAATTATTATGCTGCGGTGATATCGGCATTTTTATCACCTCAGACAGCTCAAGAAATTATATCTTCAGACCCTGCATTCACCAGTATTTTGCAGTTAAATAGGTCTGATGCTACTAGAGAACAATTATGTTATACTGGTACCTCATTCTTTTGGAGCTGTCCAGCCCAACTCATTGCTAAAAAGGCAAGCAGTCATATCAATACTTACGTCTACTATTTAGACAAAGGTATTCCTTATCCTTCAAATGTCAATCTAGAGCTTTGCAAGAACACAACATGTCACCAAGATGATTTGTATCTGACTTTTGGAACTTATGGTTCTGCATCTTCTGAGCTGGAGTACTTGAGTGCCAATATCCAGAAGAGATGGGCCAATTTCGCAAGAAGTGGTGATCCAAACTTTGACGGTGGTGCACAATGGTCAAAGGTATCTGGAAACTCCTTGAATGTATTCAGTCTGGCAGAACATGAAACCCTTTCTGGGTTGGATCTTTCAAGCTGCGAAAACTTGAACAATAAGACTCCCTTCAACTTTGAGCAATACTCACAATAGAAATTTGCATGTATAATACTTTTTCATGAATAATTCGGGCTCTACATGTATAAAAATAAGAATGATCATGAGTATTTCTTCTAAATTTCCAAATCTATCTAAAGCATCAAAGCTATTGTCTACTTGAGTTTCCCTGCTCTGTTGGAGTAGAGTCCAAGAGAACAGGTTTCAATACATGGTCATCAAATTGTTGGAACCATTTAGCATGTTCATCCACACTTCTTGATAATATACCAGTCAACGAGGAAGAACTTGTGTCTGATCTCTTGAGAGTGTTCATAGGAACGCTCTGTCTTCTGCTGTTGGACATGGGAGGTAGATCCGAAGTATCAGACTCACCACCATCGGAATAGACTTCTTCACCATCATCATCGTGATATGAAGAAGATCTCCTGGCCCTAACATCATCCGATGAGCCAGCAAAAACAGCACTTGCGCGTTTGCGTGATCTATCTCCTACAACAGTTTCAATATCAAACTCATCGTCACTTTGAACTTCTTCCACAACGCCAGTTCGAATATTCAAAATCTCAAGCATTCTTGCCGTTGTACCACCAAAAACAATAACAGTAAGAACAACTACTACCAACACGGTTGCCTTCAAGGAATTTGCATGTTCGCCAGTGAGTCCCGCGGCCAACGCGACACCTACAGCACCTCTGAGGCCAGCCCAGAAAAGCATCATTTGGTAGTTTGCTGGAATTTCATCAACAGCAGGCGCCCCGTAAGGGATTCTTCGTCGATATAGCACGTTGATCAACTTTGAAATAGGAAAAACAGCGACCCATCTCGAAACACAGACAGCAAGAGCAGTGACGATGATTAGAATTGGCTTAAAAATAAGCTCAACCTCAGTAAATAACGAGAGCCCCAGGTAGATGAAAATAAAGTTTTCAGAGAGTTGGGCGAGTAACTGGAAGATATACTTGACGGCAATTTGAGTGCGTCGAGACATGTTATAATGAGCATAGTGTTTCAATGTAATGCCACAGAAAAGCAGAGAGACAATACCAGACATATGGCAGCCATTGGAGAAGAAGTAAGAAGCATAAGCAAATAACAGGACCAGGCACGATTCAATTTGAGGGAATCGTCGAACGTGAGAATGTTTCAAAACGAGAGCAGTCATGAAGCCCACGATGGTTCCAATTAGTAACGAAATGGTGAAGGTCATCAAGAACATGCCCACACCCTTGAAAAGACTCGAGATTTTGAATGCTTCACCAGAGAACTTTTGAGCAGTTTCAAACATGACGATACAAATAGCATCGTTCAACAACGATTCACCGAAAATGATAGTGTAGAGCTTCGGGTCTACTCTGTAAGCGTTGAAAATCGATAAAATAGTAACCGGGTCGGTGGCCGAAAGAGCAGCACCTACGCTGATGGCATCCAACAGAGAAATATTCACACCTTCAAGACCTAGAGAAGTCCATATGAATAGAATGACACCAAGAATGATGGCGGCTAAGAAGGTACCGATGATTGCAAAAGACAGAATGGTAGCAAAGTTTCTAAAGAAGTTGGCCTGGTGTAGCTCGTATCCTGAATTGAGAATGATAGGAGGCAGCAAGAGATTGAAGAAGTATGTGTAGCTAAAGGAGACATGTTCTTGGATGAAGTGACCAGGCGATATCCTGATAACCAAGCCGACTAACATTCCGGAGAAAATGGAGATCACCGTTTCATGGACAGTTCTGATTCTCTTCTGCTGTAGATAGTAACTGGTCCATAGCGAACCAATCAATAGGGCGATTAAAATGAAAATGGCCCAGGAAGTGAAGATTTCTTCAGTGGTAGGGTCGCTGATATCGTCGTCAGGAATATCGCTGTCAGCATCGGTGCTGTCTCGTTTAAGAAGCGTCGAGTGTAGTAATTCAATGCCTACTTGTTTGAGTGAGTCCATTTTTAAAGGATAGTGAAGAAGTCAGCAACTCCGAAATGCTATCGAGGTTCATCCAGGTATACTGAAGGTGGATTGTTGGAGAAAGAGAACTCCAAGAGCTTAGATTTAAGACTAGATCCACCTGTCAAACTCAGGCACTTGATATATTTGCTAGCTATATAACCCTTACCCACAGTTTTTCCGAGTCAATAAGAAGAAGGCATATAGGATCGCGATGAATCGAGCAATGTAGAGCAGATGTTGATGCCATGAGTTAACAGGCTTGAAGGTGAGTTTGGAGGTTTGCGAGAGGTTGACAGGTTTAACAGGTTTGACAGGTTTGACAGGTTTGACGTCAAGAGGGTTTCAATATATTCATAAGGTTATCAATTTAAAATTGATATTAAACCTTCAGTTTGAATCAACTGAATTGATAGTATGTCTCAATGACACTGGAAGTTTATCCAACTGAAACACTTTAGCGAGCTATGGAAAAGCAACGATATAGAAACATGTTAATATAGAAAGATATAACGAATACGGTCATGAAATGAGAATTAAATCCAGTTCTCAGCGTGCAATTTAGCGAAATTCCCTATTAAACCATTTCTGTCAAAAATACCTCTGGCTCTGATATAGGGATCTAGCTTCAGGTAGTTCTCTCTGAGTAGTCCAGCGATCTTGTTCTTTTTGGTCTGTTCAGGGCTATCCTTATTGTTGTCAGTAGACTTGACCCAGTCAATAGTACTATCAACAAACTCTCTGGACAATTTGGCTCTATCAGCCATCAATTTTTCAACAGTAGCAGTGTCCTTCATAAGATCGTTTTCACCAGCAACAGGCTCAATATATTCGTACTTCTTGTCACTGGTACCTCCCAAATCCTTTTCGACCCATTCCATAGGAATGAATTTGGCAATATCGTCGGTTGTTTTAGTGAACCTGATCTTGGAAGCAACAACGGGGTCAATCCATCCTTTAATGATATTCCAGATACCACTGAAAACCCAAGGAGCGTTATGGATTAAGAGGAAGCCTAAGCATTCAGGATAATGACGTTCAAAACAAGTGATGATGAACTTCACAGCACCGTAATCCATATTAGAGAGACCGAAATTGGAGAGATCGAACAAAACAGCAGCAGTATCAACAGGGTCCTGGAGACATAAACGAGTGGTTTCGATAACGTAGACAGTGAATTTCTCCATGGTCTTTTCGCTTTGAGTCTTGGGATCATGATTACGAACCTTTACATGAACAATTGGTCTTCCTCTAACGTCATGACCCCAGATATAGCATTTGCTAGCTCTGAGTTGCAATTTGAATTCCTCGTCGTTTGTTTCAAAAGCCTCCTTCTCGGCAGAGAGGAGGATGTTGTCAATGTCGTTCTCGTATCTCCAGGAAATAGTAGAAGCCACCATTTGTAGAGCAGCCTTGACGTTCCATTTTCGAGCTCTGAGGAATCGAAGAAGAAGATTGTCCATATGATCTCCTTTAGCCATGCCGAAGACGAGAGGAAGAAGTTTGTCACTCGCTACGCCATGAAGTCCTTCTTTGAAGCTGAGCTGTTCCTGGGCGTGGATATCGAGTTCCTCTTCCTTTGCCTTGCGGAACCATCCTTTCTTCTTCTTTTGCTTTTTATCATCTTCCTCGGTACTGGTTGTGAGAGCGCTGGAGGTTGAAACCAGACCTTTAGGGAGATCACCAGTGAATTCCAAAATGTCTACCCACATTGCCTTGAGGCTTTGGACCTGATCGGGAGTGAGTGTTTGGATTCTGCCAGGTTCCTTAACGAGTTCAATATTTTCGGTAGTCATAGTCAAAGCAATATCAAATGTAGGTTTGGAGATAATATGATGGATAGAATGAATGAGAAAAAAGAATTAAAAGTCGAAAAAAAAACACTATAGTAAAAAAAGACAAAAATAATAAAGAGTAGCGAAAAAAAAAGTATATAATAAACCAAAAAACTTAACAGTATTAATTATAAAAACCAGAATATACAAAAAGAAAAAGAAAAATCGTCAATTATGCAGAAAATGGTTCTTTTTAAAACAGGGAAAGCCCACGACTATTGAAGCTGAAGAATGTGAAATTGGAGAAAGGTTCATGATGCGAGAATGTGAAAATAATGTGATACAGTTTATAGACGAAACATTGTTGAGGATAACAAAAGCAGTCTATAGCATCAACATTAACAAAGCGTACAATACTGAAAGGCATCAATACCCCCAATAGCAGAAACCGTCATGGGATCTGGGCTTCATGCTTGATGAGAAAACATCAAAGAGATGTTCAAGATCATGGTGAAACAGAAATGATACCTGGGGAAGTTGTCCCTGAAAGCACATCTTCGGACTAATTGACGAAGAATAGAGTTACTTTTCCAGTGCTGGATCTTGTTCCAGCTCATCCCTTAGTGGCAGATAGTGCTCCAAGCTCGGCTTTAAGATATAAGCCATGTTCTGTGGGACATTACTTCTACCCCAGACGAGCTATATCGTGGGGGAGATGTGCAAATGTTTAGACGTAATGTGAAAAGAGCATGAAGGGTTGATAACTTAAAAGCAAATCTATTAAAGGCATGTAAATGTGATGAAATGTGATGAAAATATGATTAAAATATACCGTTAGAATTGTAGAATGTTAATTTTTACTGTAGTGCTAAAATTACCAGTGATGGGATGCTAATATTAACAGTGATGAAGTAAAAGTGCTAAAATTATTGCTAAAATTATTGCTAAAATTATTGCTAAAATTCAACTGCTAAAAAGCAATACCCTAACCATCGGCGTTTGCTGAAAACACGGAAAACTTATCTTAAATATTAAACCATCACCTTCTCACTGCTTCTCTCCCATCAACCTTTCAACCAACCTCCGCAAACTGTATTGATTCAAAAGAAGCTGAAGACTGCCATAACGATCATTAATTATTAACCTTTACGATGGAAGTCCCCTCAAGTGCTGATCCGTTTAATTCCGACGTTGAGTAAGTGTTTCACGGTCCTGATATCAACTGAAATATTAACTATGAACGCAGTGAGATCACATTCTATGAAAAAATCAAGAGAAACTGTATCGAGCAGCCCCTGGTGCCTTTCGGCTGTCTTTTGACATGTGGAGCTCTGGCTCTCTCTGCAAGAGCGACGAAGCGAGGTGATGCTAAAGCTGCGAATAGAATGTTTGTATGGCGTGTAGCTATGCAAAGTTTAACTTTGGTCGCTCTTATCGGTGGTTCGTACTACCTGGGGAATAATAATAGAAATAAAGTCGACAGAGAAGCCGAAATCAGAAAGAAAGCTGCTATCCGTGAAAAAATGTGGTTAGACGAGTTGGACCGAATCGACCAGGAAAATAAAGACCGTCTCAGTAGAGCTAAGTCAATTCGTGAACAGCTCGCCAATCTCGAAAACGAGGATCAGAAGAAACAATAAAAATTCTTCCCTGGGTTCAGTCGAATGCCCATGTCATTCGATTGTTGTATATATTTAACTTTGCAATATTCTTTTATCAAATCAATCTTCAATCTCTCTGATCTTGTCTATATTTTGTATCAGGGTTAGGCCTGAAAATGACCTTCAATATAGCTATAATTTTCACATACAAGATCTCTTCTGACCCAGCTTGTATATGAAGAATACCTAGGAAACCTGTTGTTAGGTATCTTCTACCATGCCCTCTCATATTGACACTGCTCATGGAGAATTGAAAAATGCGGTGAATCAACTCCTTAAGTATGTTCCTGGTGACAACCACTCCGACGAGCTGAGAGACTCGCTATCAACGTTTGGTGTTTACGCAAAACAATATGGAATCGAAACTGAGGACTTGAATAAGCTGATTCTCTTTCTGACCAGCAATGAGTGCCGGATTCCAATATCTGTACGCGTTTGCATCGTGAGAGATCACCTATATCCGCGTCAAAAAGTTCCTCGCAAAATTGTCATGTCCATCGTAAGTCGGATTAACAAACCACACACTTTCTCTTCAAATACATTGTTTCAACAGCTATTGAAATGGCTCGTCATAGTATATGACTTTTTGGAAGATCCAAACATCATTTCCAAAATATACTCGCTCCTACTCACGAAAATTTCGTATGAAACGACGCGGCAGTGGATTTGCCATCTACTCTACCTATCGACCACTCAAGCACTGGTTACCCCATGGCGCGCTGAGTTCCTTTTTGAAGAATATGAAAAATCGCCAACTTCTGTGCCTCTGGTCGCGCTATTGAGCCATTATCAGACCTACAAGCCCTCGCTAGTATCTGCAAATCTTCCACTCATTAAATCAACTGTCTTCAGTCATCCTAATCCAGGTATGCATGCCGAAATATTCAAAATTATCCATGAGCCAATGTCATCTCAAGATACGACTACTGGAAGCACAAAATCAAGCACCAAGATGAATGAGAAATCAAACAAACGAACTATTGATCAAATGGGAGTCAAGGGACCGGCGAATAGCAAGTACATGAATAACTTTGGAGCAGATACCATATCATCTCCTTCTCAGTTTGTCGAAAAATACCATAGACTACAGTTTCCTCCTCAAGTTAGCACTTTCCTAGGGAACTCTGGAATGGTGTCCAGGCTTTTGTTATATAAAGCAGACAATGCAATTTGGGGAAGATTCAATTCCTGGCTGGAGCTTTCATTGGACTCTGAAGGAATCACAGATACCGAACTTTTGAAAAAAATCCTAGAATTCACAAAGTATAGCAAGGAACTACCTGTTGCTGCTGAGAATTTTCTGCTTGAGTCTCTGAAGAAGTGGAATTTTGACACCAACAAGAACACAATCCATCAACTTTTAACATATTTACCGCTTATGAGCAGTGAAGAATTTACATTTTCAGTATTAGTTCCCATGAAGAGTATTATTCGATTACAGAACGTTGATCTGGTTGTCGACATATTCAAAACATTATCTGGACTGATACGCAACTGGAAATATAGAGTGAGAGCACAAGTAGCTGACACGAAGAAATTCAACCACGGTGAGATATGCCGGCTTCTGCGTGTGATAGCAGCATTTGTCGATAATACCGGATTGAAAGCTTTGGAAATACACCATGATAATACAAGATTGGCACTCACGATATTTGAAGTCTTTGAAGAAATCACGTACTTTCCGAACCACATTTATTTTCCAGTTGTGATATCAATGTCTCCAGAGCTGCATTATCACTTTTTGTTGTCAATGTCTGCAATCAACTTCTCCAAAGTATGTGAAGCTACACTCGGGCTCAAGCATTTACATATGGATGTGAAAAGAGATAAATTACTTGAACAAAACATCAATTACCAGTCATTTGTGTACAATATTTGCAATGCAATTTGGCTGAATAAAGCGTTTGAAGTGTCTGCAGGACAAAGTGATAACGGTAGATTTGGACACTTTGCGCTGAATGATGCATTTATTGAGAAACTGAGGGAGACTGGAGAAAACACTGGATTCAAGATCTCAATGCTCCTAAGTATGCCATACTCTATGATGTTTTGTCGCAGGTCGGCAGTATATATTCGGACGTTGGAGAGAGAACAAAATGTTAACTTTCTATTGACCGAGCCACCTGGATATAGTGTGCTGAAAGCGAATTATAGAGCTGGCGGAATAAAATTGAGCTACAATGAGTTCCGAATAGGCTTCTTGGATGTTTTGAATCAATGTGGGTTTACGGGACTATATTCGATTCTTCACAAGTCTATGAAGGGCCTAATAGCCAAACCACCCAACACAAGATAGATATGTATGTGAATTCTAATTATATTTACACGACGGGGGCGCTATTTCTAAGTCTATAGTTGACACCGTTGAGAAGCTTGTAAATAGTTTTGATAGTGGGGACGTCGACACCAACTTCTTCAGCAGCAACGACACAGTTACCTACGATAGCTTCGACCTCAAGCTGGGTACCTCTTCTGACATCTTGGAGAGTACTGGGGATGAAAGAGGGAGGGACATTTTTCAAAGTGTATGCAATGGTGTCGTCGACATAGGACGGAGGGTACCAATCATCGCCAATGACTTTGTGAGCGACGGTCCATATCTCGGTCATGATCTGAGTAGCCAAATCAGCATTGCCAGACTCAAAGATGCCGCCGACCGGAATATCTAGAATAGCACAGAGCGTGTTGAATGTTCCGTTCCACAAGAGTTTTTCCCATCTGGCTTTGACGATATTGTCTGAGAGAGTGGCTTTGATGTCTTTCACGTCGAGACAGATGGATTGGAAAGTCTTGACGGCAGCGTTAATAACGGGTGAATCATTTCTGGTTACGAGACCAAACTCAGCGGACAAGAGCTTGTTGTACCAAGTAGCTTCAGCAGGAGAAGTCAGGGCGCTGGCGACCTTGACGACAGTAGGGGCGATGGCGATATTTGGATAGTCTTTGATATAGGGACGTTCGATATTGATGCCATTTTGGAACAGAAACAAGACGGTTTTTTCAGGATCAATGAAACGGTCGAGCCCTTGCAACGCAGCGTCTCCTAGCGATTTGGAAGCCACAATCACATAATCGAAAGCTGGCCCGCTATAAGTGGCAGCGGTTTCAGCGTTGAAAACGGTTTCTGGAGCAAAGGTCAGGTTATTAGATGGATCGTGGATGCGTTTGACGGTGATGTTGTCTTCGACGATGGCAGCATAGTTTGATCTAGCGTAGACGCTTACAGACACAGACGGATGCTGAGCGAGAATAGCACTGAAAACGAAGCCGACGCCGCCGGCACCAACAACCAGTACAGAAAGCATAGTGAATGAGTTTGAACGGGGAAAACTTTCAAGACGCTGAATACTAAAGGCTGTTAAAAGACTAGCCAGTGACCAACCACCTACAGAAAAACGCGTTAAGGTTTAGTATAAGCATTAGGCAACCTCGGAAGATTTATAAGACAAAAACCAGTTTGACTGTATTAGCTGGATGTTGTGCTGTTGAGCTGTTAAGCCGTTAAGCTGTTAAGCCGTTAAGCTGTTAAGCCGTTAAGCTGTCAACCTGTCAAACCGTCCAACCTGTCAAACCGTCCAACCTGTCAAACCGTCCAACCTGTCAAACCGTCAAACCTGTCAAACCGTCAAACCGTTAACCTGTAAAACCGTTAGCAAGCCTTTCTCAACCGTCATCCCGTCACCCCGTCACCCCGTCACCCCGTCATCCCGTCAACCCCTAAATCACCCTCCAACTCCAGCCTTCGCAAAGATCTCCCCATTGTTTAAACACTCCTGAACGGTCTCACAAACTTACGCGTGCCACCGCATATGCCCAAACCACCCACCTCCCACATGGATTCCAACTGACTCATCTAAAGCCCTTACCCACAAAAAAATTTTCTTAAAAAGTATTTTACAGCGCCGTCATTTTAATTCTCTTTTTCTTCTTCACCTCTCATCCTTCTTCTGGAGGCCATCAAAGCTATCTACACACCCGCGTTCAAACCCTTTTTTTTGTTATTAACAACATCCGTCGTTGTTTCTGACCTGTTACTACTCCGCTAATCTTCGATCGTTTGAGTCCGTCTCGTCTGCTCACCGACCTTCTCAAACCGCGTCGTTTAGTCTACTAACAGCCCAAAAAACACTTTGAATCTATCCATCCGATCTTTTTTTACTCTCAGATCTCGATAAACTTCTCGCGTTACAGGCCTTGATTCTTGTTCATTCAAGCGTCTCCAGCTATCCTCCTCGCTTTGTGCCGTAACTCCACGTTTTTGTTCGATACAAACTATCTCAAGTCCAAAGAACCATAACAACAACAACTAAATCTACTACTAATTTCCAAATTCTTGAGACGACCTTTTAACTAAGTCTTCGCCTCGCTTTGATTCTTCGTTCTCAATACTGATCTTCTTTTGAACAGAATCTAAACATTTTTTTTCCTTCCAGTCATGTCTACCTACTATTCCAGAAACGCCATGCCCGGATTCATGGCCACCGACACTTTTCCCCACCAAATGGCCCAATCTTTCTATCCTTATAACTCTGGCTACAGCCAGCAGTCACAACATCTCAATCAACAACAACACCAGCAACAGCACCAACAACAACGCCAATATCGTCAAGACTACTACTCCAAACCTTATGAATACTCGTCTGCCTTTGACGCGTACGGTTTCAAGCATAACAACGCTTCTTCCGCTTCTGTCAGAGGCGTTGGCTCGTACTCTTCCAACGGTACCACCTTCTTCATGCCAAATATTCCTGTTGACCATGGCGACTTTGTTTCCAAAAAGCAAAACTACTACCAACAACAGCAGCAGGAAACTGTCACTGGTGGTGTCTCAGCTACTTTGGATTACGAGCTTGATGATATGGCAGAGTTCGTCTCTACTATGGCCGTTGGTATCATGGGCCCTTATTCTACCCAAGCTGTTTCTGAACGTCCCTCCCAGGGCTTTTTGGACAGTTTTTACAACTTTACCAATCAAGTCCTCACGGCCACCCGTTTGCCCAAAGCCACCGTTATCCTTGCCCTCGTTTATCTTTCCAAGCGTTGGGCTCTAGGAAACATTCCTGTCACCGACGCTCAGTCCAATCCTTCTTCCACGCTTTTGGTCGTCGCTCTTCTTTTGGCCAACAAGTTCCATGACGACAACACTTTTACCAACAAGTCTTGGAACGAAGCCACCGGCGTTCCTATCAGCGATCTTAATATCATTGAGCGTGACTGGCTCAAAACCATTCAATGGTCCCTGCATTTGAATCAGAGTGACCGCAAGGGATGGGAGAAGTGGAATGACTGTTGGGAATATTGGATCGCTAGCAGAAGAAAGGCTGCTGCTGTTAGTCCTTCTCTACCCCCCTATCAGCAGCAATTCCCCAACTACTCTAGTACTAGATACAATGGTAACGTTGGCAGAGATGCTTATCCCAGTCCTGTTCAGTCTCCCGACCGCACAAACATTGGATTCGACACTCGTCAGCCCTTCAACACCAATAACTCTAGTCCTGTTGATGCTCGTCCAACGTACACTCTTCCCAAGTGGTATGTTGATGGCAACAATAGAATGAGGAACACCAGATCTCAGGAGCTTTCTGGCAATGTGTATAGTCCTGAGTCTGCCTACTATCAACAGCCATTCGGAAACACTAATCGTACGACTGGAATGAATAGTCATACTCACCACCATTCTGGGTCTACGTCTTCTTCATACTATGTCCCTGCATTTGGTTCTGCTGCGTGCAATTGCAACTTTTGTTCTTTCGACTCTGCACCTCAGTATAACAAGTGGTATGGTTGCGCCACAGCCTGTTAAGTCTCAAGTTTTTTTTCATCACTGATACCTCAGCGTGTCTTTTTTTTTTTTCTCTTAATAATGATGCGCTCTTTGTTTCTGTCAGCCTTGTACTCGCCAACTTGAGTATTGGTTGTGAAATGTTTTTGAGGTATCTCCAAAAGTTTGATTTTTTTCTTTTATTTGTTCTTTTTTTTTTTTCAAAAACTACCAAAAACTTAAAAAAATTTTACAAAAATAAGGATTTACTGGAATTTGTGTGAGCCACTATCGAAACAGACAAAGAAACATTACAACAACAATTCTGAGCAAAATTACAACTTTCTGTTTTCGAGTCCTAGTGTCCTTTTAAAATACAAAAAAAAAGTATCTTGTAGTGTTTTTTAAAGTATATAGATTTTTTTTAATTTCATTTTTTTTTTTTTTGTTTATTTAAGAATGTGTCCATGGATCTTGAATCTGAAGTGGACCTGCATTAGCCAGATTTTAGTGACAATGTTGTCTTTGTAGAAGGTTTTTAAGTAGAAAGATGGCTGTTTTTGATGGGCGGTATAGAAGCCCAGCTATTGGCTGGAATTATACGAAAAGTCTACAAATAGCAATATGATGGTATTAAATGATTTTGTTCTATTGGTAAACTAAAAATAGTGAATAATTAATCAAACTTCGCTAAAGAAAGTAGGAATATTTTCAACAGTTTCCAAATCCTTTTGATTTATTGCGGTTCGAAATTTGTTTGTATTAATGAACAGTGTTGATTTGATCCAGGCTGTTTTTCATTTCGTATTCTTCATGTAATTTCAAAAAAATTACCATTATCATCATCATCATCATTATTATCATGTATTCATTTCATTCAAATTTGTCGTAAAGTTGCAGATTTTAGATGGTTATTCGTAGGTGTCATAGTGGGTGCGGAAGAAGCTCCGTATTTTTGCTTCATCAAGTGCTGCTTTGCTTGAAAGCTGGGATTCGACTGAGGCTTTGACGCTTGAGAGATGATCCAAATGCCAACTAACAGCCCACAGAACGAATTTACCAATGTATAGAGCATGTACGTTCGAGGAATCCCAAATAGCACAGCATATACGGCAATATATCCCAACCCAAACTCTATGGCTAACTGCTGCAGCTTGGTCTGAGGTCGTGGAATCATTCGACCAGAGCTCAATATAGTAGTGAGCCAGACCATGGGGCACAATGCCACTATGTTTTGATACCCGTGAATTGTAAGGAACCTCTGGTTGCAGAGTTCTCTAAACCAAGCCACCAATGTTGGTAAGGTTATTGGAATCAGCCAAAACATAATCATGAGAATGGAAAAAACAAAATTGTTAAAATTCTTGTCACTTTCACTCCAATGACTTCTAGTTTTTGCCTTGACTGCCAAAACGAAATGCACAAAGAGGACAACTATAAATGCCAACTGGAATGGAATGGCGAAAGCCACAGCCACGAATAGAAACGCAGAGGCCATAGCTTTGCTCGTTCGGTAAAACGACACAGTTGAACCGGTAGAGGCTTCTTCACCAACCTCAACAGCAGCAGCAACTGAAGCAGCAGTAGCCGAGGTGTCGCCAGGTTGTCGACCTTTTGTGAGCTTTCCTACGAGACTCAATGTCTTCCCGAGACTGGTAATTAATATAGTTAACACGCAGTAGGTAAGAAGACTGAGGCCCACAGCGACACACAGAAAAGCAGCACCTAGAAACCAGAGATGGCCGGGTTCCAACCCAAGGAAAAACTGGTTGCGGCGAATACTAGTAAAGATACTAGAAGGGCCATCACCAGAAAGAAAGTCCATTCCAGGCTCTATAGTATATAAGATGTCGCGAATACGCGAGCTTTGTAGGACAAAAGACAGCACGGTAACAGCAGTGACGCAGGACATGAACAGTCTGGATAGAAACTCGCTCATGGCATCTGTGAACTTGATAAAGACTCCGGTTTCATAGTACACTCGGAACTGTATCGCCAAAACTATTGCAATAATAGCGATTGGAAACACAACTACTGCTGCTCTATAATGCAGCACCAGCTTTCCTAAGCTTCCTAACAAATCCAGCTTGAGGACAATTTCAAAGTTCTTGCTGGCTGAGCCATCCGACCAAACTTGTAAATGAAGATTGTGATAATGGTGGCTCTTTTGACCGTAGAAGAACATGTTTCCTTCATAGTCATTGTCTGAGTCTCTAATACCGAACGGCGAGAAAGGAGCTACACCGAAAACACTGATTTCTAACTTGCTCGAGTTGTTGACATTTAAAAAGTATTTAGAATCGTAGTTATCGCCAGAATACTGTCGAATGAATGGCGAAAACAGCTCGTTCTGTTCAGGTTCATGGCGAACTTGGGCTGTAAACGCTAAAAGACTACTCCAAATTGAACTGTAAGAAATGTCAACCAGCATTGGCTTCGATGGAGGCAGCGAGACTGAGACTCCCCTGATGAAGTCGAGAATCGGGTTTGAGATTGTGATAGTGGACAAAGACTTGGTCTCAAACTCTGTGATAGCAAAACTGCTGGTATGATGAACATTATCATTGACTAAGGCGATCATGTCATAGTCGTTGAGCTGGGAAACATCATATTGAAGGAAAGAAAGGTGCTCGTACTTGTTTGAGTCGCTGCGAGGTTGAGGTAGTTTGGAAAAGTCGGTTCCAATATTTTTGCATAGTAAACCGACGTATTTCCGCGAATCTTGGACTTTATCATTCTTTGCCAGGTCAATGACACTGAGTTCAGGATAAAAGATTTGTGATTCAGTGTGAGGGTATCTGCAAGCTAAGACATAGATTCCGGATTTTGATGATGATGATGAAAATTCTGAAGTTGCCAATTCAGCATCGGTCAACAGAGAAAACTGTAGATTTCCGTTGGCATCTGGAGGTATAGGAATTAATTGAGCATTGTTGACAAGCTCTGAAAAATCATTGATAGATACATGTTGGCTGAACGGTGTTGTTGTTTTAGTTAATTCTTTCAGCCATAAAAGAGTGTCAGGAGGTTGTATCTCCGGAGGCACAAAGGTCTCATTTTTGAGCTTTTCAGAGCCTTTGATGGAAGGATGAAATCTCATATCTAGATTGTTAGGAGACGATGTGCCCATATTGAACCCTCCTAGCAAGTGCTTCCTCAATATAGGCATTCTTTCAACGAGAGGCTTGGTCTTGGTAGCCACGCTGGGATCAGCTATTTCTCTCATGACGGAAGCAAAAACCTGTCTGAACTGGTCGCACCACACGATTGCCTGGTGGTCAATGCCTGACCAAACATGGGGAATTGAGTTGGAGTATACCGTGAAGCCGTTAGAAGGTGGAACAAAAGAAGATATCCCAGTGGACTCGGACGAGATCATATTGTCTAGACCACCACCAGCGATGGACACCAAGCTGACGGCGGCGAGCGGGTTTCTGCCTATAAAGTCCTGAGAAAACGACTGCTCCCAGTATCGATTGACTTTATCGTATATCTCTACAATTTCTCTGTCAAAGGACACAGGAGCAACAGTGTGAGGTGCTGAGAGAGTGAAGATTGTGTTGACTGAGCCCTTGTGGTAATTACTGAGCGTCAGCATAGTTCGAGCAACCACACCGCCCATTGAATGGCCAATGAGAATAACCGAGGTAGGCTGGACGGTGGTAGAGCCAGTGGTAGAACTAGAGCCAGTGGTAGAACTAGAACCGGTGCCAGAGCTAGAACCAGAACCAGAACTAGAACCAGAACCAGAACTAGAACCAGCGGTGTCGTAGAGCGAGAGAATGTGGGAGACTGCGTCGTTGAGATACTCGGCCTGGTCGTAGAGGGACTTTCCGTGGAAAGCTGTGAGGTCTTCTTGAAAGTCGACGGTGAAATAGTCAAAGCTGATGTTTTCAGCGGCCGCGTCGTGTCTGGCGGGATAAGCCTTTGCCATTGCGTGGTTCATGACGGAGCTGGCGGCCGCGAGAGCCCTGACCTGGCGAAAGCTGCCGGCGTTTCCAGGAATGAAGATGACAGGAATGCCGGAGGAGTCGAACGGCTTGTCGACCTGCTGTTCGCGGTAGAGATATAGGGAGTATTTTGAGGATAGCGCGGTGTAGTTGAAGGAGGATATGGGCACAAACGTCGGCGTCATATAAGACATTTGGCAGTTTTTAGGTTCGACATGTAGATTGATGAACGAAAGACATGATGCAGATAAGCTTATAACGGTGAAGAGCCCGAAGAGCAGGTACAGGAAGGAGGAGGAAGGTGAGCGGGTAGGTAGTTTTGAGCGGTTGAGCGAGGGCTGCTCCGAGCTTTTGGCAGACGGAGCGGATTGCGATTGCTGCAAGGAGGAAGGACTGTTGAATAAGTTGAAGGTGGATTCCTGAGAGTCTGTTATTTTCAGAAAGCTTTCAATTCCCGAGACATAATCATTCAGCTCAGTCTTGGAGGAGGTTAGCAGGGAGCACAGGAGCTACTTGGAGGCAACATACGTTCATCTGATACAAGACATTACCGTCGCGGACGGTGGATAAGGAGTGAGTAGAATTGAGTAGAGTAGAAGAGATCAGTGCAATTTCAGTAGGTTGTGAACATTCTAAAACAGCGGAGGTGAATCAAGACGTAGGAGGACCAAGATAGTAAACGAGGGTGTAGATGGTCCAGTTTCAAAGAGAATACTAAGCGACAAACCGAGAAATGCTGTTGAATCCAAAAGTGAGAAGGTGGATGGATAGAGGGAAGAAGAGAAGGAGAGAAAGAAAAAATAATAAAAATAAAATCAAAATAAAAAAATTAAAAAAAAAAAAAAAAAAAAAAAAAAAAAAAAAAAAAAAAAAAAAAAAAAAAAAAAAAAAAAAAAAAAAAAAAAAAAAAAAAAAAAAAAAAAAAAAAAAAAAAAAAATCATTAATAAAAAAAAGGAACGTTTCAGTGATGGGAGTCAGAGGCTAGACGACGTAATTTTATTTTTTTCTTTGGGACCAACAAAAACAGACCAAATTTCAGGTATGGCATTGGCCGTAGAATACGAAGAGGTAGGTAGGGAGTAGGGAGTAGGGAGTAGGTAGGTAGGTGGTAGATAGGTGGTAGGTGGTGGTAGGTGGTAGGTGGTGGTAGGTGGTGATGGTAGGTGGTAGAGAGTTAAAGATTGGTTCATGTCATTGGTAAAATGGTTTGAGACTGGGTAGTGAACAATTAAACAATGATTTCTAACCTGGAGTTGAACAGATCCCATGCTGGAGTTTAGCGAAATCTGTGCTGGAATTTAGCAAGGCCCGTGCTGGAGTTTAGCAAGGCCCGTGCTGGAGTTTAGCAAAATCTGTGCTGGACTTTAGAAAGGCCTGTTCTGAATTTTAACAGAGCCCGTGCTGAATTTTAGTAGAGGCGGAGCTTACCTGACGTACCTGGCTTACCTGGCTTACCGGCTACCTGGCTACCTAGCGTACCTCCCTACTTGAGCTTGGAATCTTGCCGCTCCTCAACTCCATCTCCAGTGATTAGAACAGCCTTTCATCTTGAAATTATCTCGTCTCTTTCTTAGCACTCAGCATGATTTGGCTGCCTTTGGCTACAGCATCAAATAGCCATCTCTTAAAGTTTTATAATGCTTTTTGAAATTGTATGGCAGATGCATGGAAATTGTCTTGTTTCGTAGAAATAAAGGGCCGGTTGAAATTTGGGTACTTGAAAACTTGTGTGAATTGTCATTCTGATGGAGTTGATTTTAGTTTGTGATTTTTTAGTTGACTGGCTACTACTGAGAATTGATAATTGACCTTCGTGACTTTCGTTGGCTGTTCATTCTTAATTGATCTCCGTAAACTGAACATTTTGATTGACTTTCATTAACTGAACATCTTGACTTCCATTAATTGAACATTTAATTGACCTCCGTTAACTGAATATCTTAATTGACTTTCATTAACTGGGAACTTAATTGACTTCAGCTAACTGAGTATCTTAAATGACTTTCATTAACTGAGTATCTTAAATGACTTTCATTAACTGAGTATCTTGATTGGCATCCGTCAACTGAACATCTTAACTATCATTCATTAACTGAGTATCTTAAATGACTTCCGTTAACTGAGTATCTTGAATGACTTCCATTAACTCAACACTCAATTAACATCCATTAACTCAACTTCTTAACTAACATCCATTAACATCCATTAACTCAGCTTCTTAACTAACATCCATTAACTGAACACTTGAATATCATCCATTAACTCAACACTTAAATATCATCCATTAACTCAACACTTAAATATCATCCATTAACTCCACATCTTAACATTAACTTGTATCTACCCCATCCTTAACTACATGAAATAAAAAACTCTTTCCTCAATATAAACAAAATATAACTTATCTCAGCTCTTATTATATACATTAACCACGAAGTGTATCGGACCTCTTAATGGCTCGAGATTTGTACTTATCACTAATACTGGGTCCTCTTTGAATGTAAACCTTCTCATTAGCAACCTTACGCTCGTTCTCTGCCTTAAGCTTGGCCTCCCGCTCCTGCTCACGAGCCATCTTCTCTGCTCGCTCCTTAGCCTTTTCAAAAGTCTGTTTGATTGTCTGGAATGCCGACAAGTTCTCAGTATTAGGATCAACTACTGGCGTAACAATAGGATAAAGACCCAGCACCTCGCGTGCCTTGGGAGACTTTAACAATAGAGTTTGTCCAACAGAAAGTACCGAGTTGGTTGCAAAGTACAAACAAGTAGCAGCAGGAACTCCCATGGTAAGAGGAACTGCAATGAAGGGCATGTAAGTGAAAAGCTTCTTCATTCCCGGTGACATTGGACTAGCACCAGTCTCACCACCCATTCTGATGGTAGCAGCGTAGATTACTGCAGTGATAACTTGGAGCCCGAGAAAAGGATCAGGAATAGTAAGGTCTGTGAACCATCCGAGTCCGCCAGTACTCAAGCCAAACACATTAGCAGCAGCCATTCTGTTGATACCAGAGAAAATACCAATGAAAAACGGAATACCGAGCATAGGCATGAGAAGATATCGTGTTTTGATGCCACTTTGCTCCATTAGTTTTTTTCGCTTGATTAGCACCTTTTGGCCCTCGAGAGGATCGTCCACGTTGGTATATTCTTGTGTCAGTTTGTTCAGCTCAGGCTTGATGGCACTCATCTTAGCACTGTGGTCAGAAGCCTTAATGTACAGAGGAAGCAGCAGAGCTCTGAAGCCAACAGTCACAGCCATAATGCTCCCCCACCATGGCAATCCAGAGTACACATGCATCAGTTCAAAGATATGTTGGAAGACATCAGGAGGCCAGTACCACGATTGGGCGAGTCCCAGAGACTGAAAGTAGCCAATTTGATCAGGAGCAACAGCTTTCACAGCTTCAACTATTTCGGATGTCTTTTCAGCAGCAATTTGGCCGATTTCTGATTTGATTTCAATGGTGTTTGTAGAGTTGAATCGATGACTAGTCAAGAATGGAGTAGCAAGTCGTGATCGATACAATCCGAGGCCTGATTTCAAGACAGGACGCTGACCTGAGGCCTATTCAAAGGGTTAGCAGGCAAAGTATATATAGATACGCAATAAACATACTTTGAGAGCCATTTTGGAAGCTCTTAAACCGATCATGGTGGACGATGATTGAAAAACTACGGAGGTGAAAAAAAAAAAAAAAAAAAAAAGTCAGTAAAAAAAAATTTGTTGACCCAATCAATCTTCACCTGATGTTCAGAGCTAAAACCTCCATACTTTACAAAGCCATGAGTTGGTGTGGTAAGTCTAGCTATTTCTTGAATATCAAGACCATCAAAAGGGTTCTAAGTGCATCTCATCATGGCAGATTGCTATCGACAAAGTCCAACCAGAAATTATGTCTAAATCTACGCGACGCGTCAGAGCATGGCGAGAATGAAATGTTCAAAACCTCCAGAGAGCATCGCGAGATACCCCAAACAGCCAGAGAACAACGCGAGATATCCCAAACCGCTAAAGAACAATGCGAGATACCTCAGACCGCTAAAGAGGATCGCGAGAATGAGATATTCGAAACCGCTAGAGAGCATTTGCTGAGGAACAGAAAGCTTAGTTCACCGACTACAATAGAAACACTGCGCGCAATCAGCGCGACGGAGCTTGATCCAAAGTACAAATTCGACATGTCTTTGCTGCTGGTGAAAGCCTTTATAAACGCCAATTCTTCGGCTCCGCTGGCCATGCTGAACATTCTATATGACCTCGCTGTAGGCACAAGAGACAGAATCTCAACTTCTGAATTTATGCTCCTGATCAACTCGCTGAACGTCTCAGAAAGATACTATCCATTCCTGTTCTCAAGAGGAATCCGAATATACTGCGACGCAGACGAGCTGGAGCTGGCAATAGAGCTCTACAAAGAAGCAAAGGCGCTGGACGCTCATATCGATACCATCACGATGGAGATCTTGATTCACAAGCTGCTGGAATCAGACGAAGTTGACATCTCGCTACAGTTGATGCAGTCAATGAACAGCCTACACAGTAACTCAATCTACTCACGCCTATGGGGTCATTTTGTCGCGCGAGCGTCTGACTCTCAGCACTATGCTGCCCTGAACTGGTCGCTGGACAACTGTTTGGAGCAGGGAAAGATCTGTCCCAGCGACAATTTACTATTCACATTGATTGACCAAGGGCTACAAAACCGCAACAGGAAGATGAGTTTGTTTGCAATCAAAGCCTTATGTCTCCGAGGCTTCGAGCATGATCCAGTCGTCATGACGGCTGCAATTGAGAGCCATGCAGCGCCAAACCACATCTCCAAGGGCCTTCAAATCGTTCTGAACTTTGGAGAGCATGCGTCGCGAGTCAAACTGAGAGATCTGACACTGTTTTCAGAGGTCTTTTGTGCTCATCCAGACAACATCACCGAAGCCTCAGGGCTTCTGATGCAGTCGCTAACGGGAGTGTATCACTATCATCAGAACGCTTTGACTCTGTTGATGAACTTGATCATTTCTGCCATGGTCAACTCCCAGCGGTCAGAGATGGGGATGCAGTTGCTGAGCCAGTTCAGAGATATGGGAGCCGTTGCGAACCACGATACCTACTTGATTCTACTGGATATGTCGACTCGCGACCGCAATCCTTTTGCAATTGAAGAGATCTATCAGCAGTTTGTACCTCATAGCATACCTGCTACTGCTGTTGTCAACGAGGCTCTTTTGTTGGCCTTTGTCAAGATTGGAGATGTTCAGCGGGCGAAACAATGGCTTGACAAGCTTCAAACTGTCGGAGCTTCAGTCAAACCACACGCAGTCAAGCTCATTGGAGGTTTAAGTTGAGTTCTCGGACCAATCTATAGAGATTGATCTGTTGATCTGTTAAGCTGTTGATCTGTTAATCCATTAATTCATTAATCCATTAATCCATTAATCCATTAATCCATTAATCCATTAATCCATCTCTATATAAGATTCATTAAGATTCAAGATTCAGATTCAGTCCTCTATACCCAAAAGGAGAAAAACCAAAACATGAAAGTTGGAAATCTTTTGGGAATAAAAATAAACAAAAAAAATTGGTTGTCACACCTATATCAGCGGCTTCTTGGAAAGTTCCACCTCACTTGTACATCACCATTCGGTCTCAATGAAAATGAATACTGGAAAGGATTCATTCATCTCGGTTACTGGTAAGCTGGTCTCGATTCACACTCGGCTTCTTTCACTAACCTTAATCCCCTTCAGTAAGAGTAAGACCGTTTACTACAGAAGAATCAAACCAAATCCAACCTTCTTCAGATGGCCCCGTCTTCCTCGGCGATGGAAACCTCGCCAGAACAGTCCCTAGAATGGCCAGCAGGGCTGCTATAAGAAAAGTCATCAACGTGGTCGACGATAAGATGCTCATCTTTGATCCTCCAAACTCCAACCCCGTGGCCAAAACGGTGTATCCCTCTGCAACAGCTAGAATCAGAGAGCATCGATTCATCTTTGACCGGCTGTTTGACGAAGATGCCACCCAGGAAGAGGTCTACTCGAATACCACCCGGCCGCTACTGGACTCTGTCCTCGACGGATACAATGCTACAGTTTTTGCTTATGGAGCAACTGGTTGTGGGAAAACCCATACTATCAGCGGAACTCCCCAATACCCAGGCATCATATTCCTAACTATGAAGGAACTGTTTGAAAAGATCGCAGTCATCAGAGACACTAAGCATGTAGACGTCTCCCTCTCATATCTAGAAATCTACAACGAGACAATCAAAGACTTGCTGGAACCCAGTAACAAAATCTTATCACTTCGAGAAGATTCGGATCATAAAATAACAGTATCAAACCTGAGCACGCACCAGCCAGAAAATGTAGAGTCGGTAATGGAAATGATATTGCAAGGCAATCAAAACAGAACAATTTCACCGACAGAAGCAAACGCTACTTCGTCCAGATCGCACGCCGTCCTACAAATCAACGTGACGCTCAAAAACCGGACTGCACATATCTCGGAAGCTCATACTTTTGCTACATTGTCAATCATTGATCTTGCGGGAAGCGAGCGGGCGTCCGCTACAAAAAACCGAGGAGAGCGGCTCTTTGAGGGTGCAAACATTAACAAATCGCTGCTGGCCCTGGGAAATTGTATCAATGCACTATGTGATCCCAGACGACACAATCATGTACCGTACAGAGATTCCAAACTCACCAGACTATTAAAGTTTTCACTAGGAGGAAACTGTAAAACGGTCATGATAGTCTGTGTTAGTCCTTCCAGTCGGCACTACGACGAGACGTTAAATACACTGAAATACGCCGACAGGGCGAAAAAGATCAAAACGAAGGTGATTCGCAACGAGCATAATCTAGACAGACATGTTGGTTCATACTTGAAGATGATCGTGGAGCTCCAAACCCAGCTGGATGAGCTAGAGAAAAAGATGGATAGTGCAAGCCGTGTGGCATTGGCCGAGGAGTCGGAGCGTCGGGTCAAGTGTCAGAGTTTTGTTCAAGACGCTATAGAGAGTTTGGAGCACACTTTTGAGAGTACAAATTCGATTCGTGTGCACACAACAAACATTCTAAAGAGAATGAAAATCATCATTTGTCAAATCAGTCAGCTCGAGACATTGTTAGATTCATACAATAAGTCGGGGGAAGAGTTATCCGACAAGTTTGTGAGTGGGATTGAAAAGAGCCTAGAAAAGCTCAAGACGGAGCGAGAAACTTTGGAGAAAAGTTACAATGAAACATCGCAAGATCAAGAGATAATTGAGAGCACACTGAGTACACTTGTTAGGAGACTGGAATGCACGCCGGGGTTCAGCGAGACAGATCGGACATCATTTCTTGCGCAGGCAGATGCGATGAAATACAAAGCCGAGCTTGAGATATACAAGGAGCTTGCAAAAGATACGAGTTCCAACACACAAATATTACATTATTTTTCAATGTTTGCATTTGCTTTGGTTAACAATTTTGATTCAGCAAAAGAGAGAATTGATGAGTTGTGTAGCGCAGGGTTTTTTTCTAGGCTTTTGGAGACAGAAGAAGATAAGGAGATGGATGAGAGTTTGAGTAGTATGTTTTCATCTACAATGAAGATTGGTCCGATGATATCCAAGACGCAGCGGACAGTGAGCAGTCCGGTGATACCTCCACCGTTGTTTGGCACTTTTCGCGTGACTGGAGGGACGTCTAGACGGGCATCTAACGTAGGACCAGGTGGGTGGCGACGAGCAAAGCAGCAGGTGGTCGGGTTAAAATCGCCGGTCAGGAGTTTGAAGAAGGCTTCGAATTATATGAAATGGGATATTGAAGGGGGTCATCCAGGCACGCCTGTGAAAGGGCAGGACGAGGAGGGATCAAGGAACGATGTGGAGGGTACAAAGGACTTGGAAGGGCCAGGCACGCCGGTAAAAGGGAGGGACGTGGAAGGGCGTACAGAGGACGAAGAGGAGAGTAGTGATGTTGAGATATTGTCGAGCTCATCAGTTGCCACTACGCCGTCGCCGCCGTTTTCGACAAAGCATGGGCACGTATCGTCAGTGCCAGTTCCCAAGTATGGAGCGCGGGCTGAGCTGCGAAGGAAGAAGGCAGGGAATACGGAGTTGAAGCGGGTTTCTCCGTCTACGCCAGTGAGTGCACCTTCAGTGGGCGGATCGCCTAGGAAGATGGGTAGTTTGGAGGTTTTGAAGTATGGGAAGGAGAATTCAAAGCCGATGGTTAGTTCATCTCCGGAAGGAAGTTTCAATGGGAGTCCCAGGAAGATTGGGAGTACAGCTACGAGACTTGGGATGCCAACTGCTTCGAGTGCAGGAAAACAAAAGAGTAGAGGCTGATTATGTATTTATGAATTTTTTTAATTTTTTTAATTTTTTTTTAATATTGTAAATGAATAGAATTTGTGAGTGGTATATGGGAGTTGGGAGTTGGAGTTGGAGTTGGGAGTTGGAGTTGGAGTTGGAGTTGGAGTTGGAATCGGGATATATGGGAGTTGAACAGCTGTTACAAGTTTGATTAAGATCACAATGGGATGAAGGATGATAAGAATTGAGGATAGTAGAGTAGGATATTGGTAACATGGTAAAATTAATATGATGAAGTAAAATTAGAATGGATAAATGATAGAATGAGTAATAATAAATATTAGAGTGAAAAATATTAGAATGAGTAATAATAAATGATTAGAGTAAATAATATTTGAATAAATCAGATATAGGGAATTAGAGAATATGAAATAAAAAATATGAGATAGAAAATATAAAATATGAGATAGGATATATAAAATATAAAATATCAGAATATCAGATAATATCAAAATATATCAGAAAATATCAAATAATATCAGAAAATATCAAATAATATCAGAATAATATTAGATTAACATCAGATAATATTAAAATATATCAGAATATATCAAATAATATTAGAATATATCAAATAATATTAGAATATATCAAATATTATTAGAATTTATCAAATATTATTAGAATAACAGAATATATCAGAATAAAACATCAGACCAAATCATCAGAATACTTCAGAATAAAACATCAGACCAAATCATCAAAATAATATTAAATAAAAATGTCAAAATATATCAAATATTATCAAAATGATATTGAAGACGACGCACTGTTAACTTGAAGCTGAACAAATGCCTAAGAATCATTAGGCGTTGACCGCCGTTTAGATATTGCCAATTGATACTGCCGTTTAAGAAGAAAAGGCTCACGGTAAGATTTGTGAATATTGAATCTATTAAATTATTGATTGATATATTCTCCATTTCAATTGTACTTGTAATTCAAAGACCAAAATTGTGTCCACAAATCTCTAAAAGCTTCCTAATTCTTATGCAGTGAGGCTATAGAGTCCGGAAAAATAATAACTTTACTATAATTTATCACAATTTATCAAAATGTAACATCAAAATTTATTAATTTATTAAATATTAACTTGCCCCTTATTTTGTTCCAATCAAATCGTCCTTATATTCATAGCCTCTACCATTATGACAATCACTTCCGAGCAGTGACGTCGATAAATCACGTGTACTTGATCAGCAAAAATTTTGTTGGAAAAAGGAATTTTTGCGAGATTAAAATTTTTGTTTGAGATAAGGAGAGGAACAGAGAGGATGTGATGATTTAATATAAATTAAATTATTAAGTTAATAAATTAATAAACATATTAGTTATTTAATTGATTTAATTGACTGTTAACTTATTTAATTGATTATTAATTGCTTATTCACCTAGCGTTTCTGTGGATAAACCACATCTCTTGTTTCAACTCAGTTTTACTCTGCTACGGATTGCCAAACTCAAACAGTGCAAATTTTGCTCTTTGTGATATCGCGCTCCAGCTTTTTTGACAATTTTTGCCCTCGTGCATTTTATGCTCCCAACCTGCATCTTTTTTTGCCCCGTTTTTTGTCCGTTTTTCTCCCCCTTCTAGAACTGGCTTGCTTCGATAAAAATAAAATCCACCGGAATAAAAAAAAAAGAAATTCGCCCACCACAACAGATAAGAGCTACAAAGCCGTTGTGCTGTTCCAATCCCAATGTTGCCATATCTCACCAAAATATTTAACTCGGCACATATCCCCCATCTTGTCTTTATTCTCTCCCTCAGCTTGAATTCATGTACTGACAAACTGGTTCGTTCACCATGCCTCTAGTCTATAAGCTATCCCCTTCCATCTCGGAATTGCTATTGGAAACAACCATCAAAGTGCCAAAGGGCCTGAAACGACGTCCGTCCAACCAACCGTCTTCCTTCCAACCGCCCATCATCCAGCCAGACCTCTCGTTTGATGAAGAGGACGATGACTATCTCTCGTCTTCCTGCTCCACCTTGACTTCCTACTGGAACAGCAACAGCGAAGGGGAAAACGACGATTATCTCTCTGTTCCGTCCAGCCCAGTAGACTCTCACGTCGCGCCTCCGCTGACCTTTCACCGGCCCTCTTCAAAGCAAAAGCCGTCAAAAAAGATTTATCCTCCCGTAGAACCGTGTAAAGTTGATGAGAATCCTTTGCTTCGCGACGACGATGCTCTAGACTTTGTCGCGTCTAGGCGGTCTTTTGAAAAAAAAATCGTCCACAAATCTGTCCCTGTACAAAAATCTTGCATTTCTTTCGGTGTCTCTCTTTCAACACCTTCCATTTCCGCCTACACCCAGTCCATTACTTCATCTACTGCATCTCTTAATTCCACCCTCGAGCCCTCCCCAGCATGTTCTAAGCGCAGCCATTTCATGGCCAGTCGCGCGCCCCAGATTCCCCAGCGCAAAAAGCCGGTAAAACTGACTACTTTTTCCGTCACCACGACCCTTTTGACTTTCCAGCAACGCCAGCTTGTTTCTTGCACAGATCAGCAACAATACAAGATTAAGGAAAACGCAAAGTTTCTACGATTCTACGCCATCAGGAGGAGCTATTTGGCCAAAAAGCTTGCCGACAGTCAGCCAGCCAGTCCGGTAGCCGATGAAGGCGAGCTTTTGTTGAACAAGTTGGATGCCAAAATACAGTTTCTCGCCCTTGAAAAGATCAAGAGATGGAGAATCTTTGCGTCCATGGTTAACTGATTCTTTGTTTTAGAGTTTGGCGCGTTCCAAATGTGAAGGGTCAGTCAGGACCCAGTGGTATCGTGGCTGGCCGGCCGTCGGTGGTTTTTACTGCCGTACGAAAAAAAAAAACTTTTTGTTAGGTCAGCCACTAACTTTTCGACTTGCCATATATCTGTTTGGAATATGGACAAGACTAGCAATATTATCAGAGTCATGTGCGATAGCTGATACTCTGAGCGCTTCACCTAAAACACTAGAATTGACCGGTCTTTAAGATCTGGGATTCCATGTTTGTGATATTTGCATCTTGAATAGATGTTTGCATGTATTGTTTACAATAAAAATTTTGCATTCTTTATTTCGTATTAGCTAAATGACTCTATGATTGGTGATTCCTTCTATATCGAATAAAAGTTGGAAATCATGAAAGAACGAAATGAAAAAAAAAAAAAAAACAAAAAAAATAAAAAAAAACAATAAAAAACATCAAACGCTCGTAGCCATTCCTCCGCCCATCATTGTACCTTCACTCGCCGTACCTCCAGCTCCGGATCCTCCTACCATCGGTACCGTGCCGCCTGCTCCAATCGAATTCGCCCTCCTGTTGTTCCGCTGTATCTGCATCTCGTTTCGCAAAGCCATGGAGTCCATCGGCTTCAGCAGCTCAAAGCTACACAGTAAATCCTCACTGACACTCATAACAGCCCCCCAATTGTCAAACTCGCCACAGTAATTGGGCGCACTGAACACCGTAACCAGCGTCCGATCATTGAAAAACTCGTATCCGTCTTCAACAACTATATGTGCCCTGCACACCAAATCAAAGTTGAACTTGGTCAAAAACTTGTTAATCGCTACCTTGTTGAAACAATAACTGACTCCGCGCTCATTGTCCTCCCACTCGTTCTCGGTGTCTGCTGGATCCGACCACAGAATGTCGTTCAATAGCCCGTAGTCTGGCACGTCCGTAGGCCGCTGAATGTTTCGGAGCTCGTTCATGTTGTTCAAACTAGGCGACAGCCCTCCGTGAACACAGAATATCTTCTGTGCAATGATCGCTGCTATTGGCAGCGTGTTGAACGTATCTATAAAGATCTTCCACGTCTTGATGTTGCATCTCCGTTTGCACTCGTCGTAAAATCCATAAACTCGCGTAACATTTGCACACTCATGATTCCCTCGCAGCAGGAAAAAGTTCTCTGGGTACTTGATCTTATAGCATAGCAGCAGCAATATCGTTTCGAGGCTCTGTTTCCCTCTGTCGACATAGTCCCCCAGGAATAAATAGTTCGAGTTAGGTGGGTATCCACACATGTCAAAAAGTCGTAGTAAATCGTTAAACTGTCCATGGACATCCCCCACGATTTTCACTGGGGCCGACAGATCCAACAGTATGGGCTGTGATAAAAAGATTTCTCTCGACGTTTGACAGATTAATGCAATTTCATTATTTTTCAAGCAGATATGCTTGCTGGTTCGCCCTCTGAACCCGCTTTCTAAGAGTCTAGATATAACCTCATCGATATCGATTGTTATCCCGCCACCAGCACTTCCGCTGCCTGTGAACGAGGTGGAGGTCGAAGCGTTGGAGGGCCCTCGCAGCTTTCTCCCGGGCATGGCGCCAGGGAACGGTGAAGCTATTGGCATGGAGTTCCCGCTACCATTTAGCAGAATTTGAGTTTCCACAATTCCACCACCACCGCTATTTACACTTGCAGCACTAGCAGCACTTGCAATACTTGCATTACTGAGATTGCTGCTGTTACTGAGGGTTCTTTTATGCTGGAAACTTTGCGAGTTAGGGTATGCTGGCGGTGATGAAATAGTAATGTCTGGGACCTGGGGCTCTGCGCCGGCGGTACCGACACCACCGGGCGAGACGGATACGCCTGGGGCAGCCGAGTTTAGGTTACTCATACTTGTAGAGCGCGGAGTCTGTGATCCAGTGTTTGGGGGCGCCGCGACTGTGCCATTTTGGTTGAAGCTGCTCGGCTCAGTCAAGATACTGGGGCCTGGGTTTTCGCCAACTCCGATGCTATAAGAAGAGACTGCGCTTTTGAACGAGTCGACCGATTTCCTGGACCGGATGGATCGGATGGATCGCGTAGTTATCGAGCTCTGGGTTTCTGTTCTAGCGAAGCCTGGCTGGGTGGCCTGGCCGCTGGAGGAATTGCTGTGAGAGTTTGAGTTGGCCGAGAGATGCTTTTTGGATTTCGAAGAAGAGTTACCCATTGCAAGCTATGGTTGTATGGAGGTAGATGTAGTAGACAATAGAAGCTGTCAATGGACTGGAAGTGCGACTGTAGAAGCTGTTAATGAATTGGCGACAGCTGTGGTTCTTGACGAACGATTGTTTTGAATCTTGAAGCTGACGAGTAATACACCAGCGGGATGACGATACACGTTGCAGAAGCAATATAAGGAAGGGTTTAGTAGATGATGAATACTTTGCGAGGGCCTATAACTGAGAAAAGGCGATAGAATTGTGGTGAGAAGAAGAAGAAAAAAGATGGAGAGAAAACGTGGTGGTGGTAAGAAAAAAAGTCTAGACAAAAGGGATTGAGATTTTAGAAGCTTACACAAGTTCGAATATGGTGGTTGTCAAGTTGAGAATATAAAAATAGTATAATTTAATATAAGATAGTAAAATTTAATAATTTAAAATATGGTCTATTAATTTATAATATGGTCAAAGTTATTATTTATTTTTATAAAATGACGTAGGCTATCAATTTATTAAATTTATTTTATAATATGGCATAAATTATTATGATAATTAATTATCATTTTTATTATTTTTATTATTTTTATTATTTATTATTATTATTTATTATTTATTATTTATTATTTATTATTTATTATTTATTATTTATTATTTATTATTTATTATTTATTATTTATTATTTATTATTTATTATTTATTATTTATTATTTATTATTTATTATTTATTATTTATTATTTATTATTTATTATTTATTATTTATTATTTATTATTTATTATTTATTATTTATTATTTA
>JAJMHM010000051.1:24965-116499 GCA_030566045.1 Geotrichum geniculatum | reverse complement strand
CCGACTAACTCGGCAAGACCCGTTGCATGACCTACGTCTTCTACCCTCATGCATCTCTACAAATAGACAACCAACAATTGCTCACCTTCCCGTCAACCCTCGATAGTTAACATTTCTAATTTTATCTATTGGGTTTCTCTAACCATCCTTATGTAACCATTAACTAATCATTAACTAATCATCCTTTCATTAGAAGTCTCACAAAACCATCCACTCCATCATCGTCAACTATGAGTCTCGCTGAAAAACACGGTCCAGAACCTCAAAACTACTTTGGAAGCTCATTTCTCAACCGAGTAAGCTTTCTGCGCGAAGACTACGCATTCCTCGAAGCTGCAGTCACGCACAAAGGAACCCAGTTTCTCGTTCTAAACAATCTTGCTGCTCCAGTTGTCAAAGTCAACCCAGTCAACCAAGTCAACCCAGCCAATGATTCTGACCCAAGAACCTCTCACAAACTGCGGTTCTTACCGAGATCAGCCGTCCAGGACTTTGTAGGAAACCCCTACGCTACTCCAGAGCAGCTCCAAATCGACAACTGGAACCCAAATACCGACGCTGTCGGATACGTCCCGTTGCTGGTGTTTCTGGGAATCGACGAGAACGCTAGCGCTGACCTTTCCATGGCCTATAAACGAAGCCTTCCCACCGCTGGCTCGTCAGACGCTGCTTCTCTGGCTGCTGAAACATACAAAGGCCAGGCTTATTTTGCCCTCGACGTTTCTGAAAAATATCTTAAAACCGACGCTCGCAAGGCACAGGCCTCTCATATTCTGGCCCTCCCCGAACTCTCAGACGCTGTTTTCCCTACGGGCCATCCTTTCTCCACCCGCTTGTCTCGTCAAGAGTCTGGCCTCCTAGCCCAAGCCCGTATGTACATCGACTGGAACTCCCGAAATCGATTCTGTGCTGGCTGCGGCCTCCCCAACATGTCCGTCAACGGTGGCACCAAGCTCACTTGTCCTCCAAATTCATCCCATCCATGCCCCACGCGCGGCCAGCTCACGAACCTCTCGTTCCCGCGCACCGACAGCTCTATCATCGTCGCCGTCCTCAACCTCAAGGGCGACAAGCTCCTCCTGGGCAGAAACCGCAGATTCCCTCCGGGCTTTTACTCTTGCTTAGCTGGGTTCCTGGAGCCCGCGGAGACCATTGAGGACTGCGTAAGAAGAGAGGTCTGGGAGGAGTCGGGCGTCAAGGTCGGAAGGGTAGTTATCCATTCAACTCAGCCATGGCCCTATCCTGCCAATATCATGATTGGATGTATTGCCCAGGTCACCGAGGAAGACGGCCACGCTATCCATCTAGGCCATGATCCCGAGCTGGAGGATGCTCAGTGGTTTGACATTCAGGAATTGAAAAATGACGGCATCTTGGAATGGGCTGCTAAAAGCAAATCGGGCTCTCGTCCTGAAGATATGAAAAAGGGTCTTCTTCAGTTGCCTCCACCTGAAGCTATCGCCTATACGTTGATCGAGGCTGTTATGAATGGAGTATATTAGACTAATTTCAGGAGACACAATTAGGAAACCATTATCACAAATTCTTTATTTGGAATTTCACCTACAGCATATGCCTATATAACTAATGTTCAATGAGCAATAATGAAATTCAATAAAAAACTGGCAAAAAACTTATGGAACTTGGATTTTCTGCTCTCCACAGCTTGTTCTGTAGCTGGAATATGCCTTACTAGCCAAGTCGTTGGGGCAAATTTGATCCAAACAAGTTTTAACTTGGGCTTGTCTATCACGACACAAACAAGTAAAATCGTTGATCTCTTTGGTGCAAGTTTTCGAAGTGGCCGCAACACATGCTAACAAACAAGCCTAGGAAAATCGTTAGAGCTTGTAGTAAATTATTTAAAATGACTTACTGGTGGTTGAGTTTCTGCGAGAGCAGGGACAGCAGCTGCAGCTATGAATGCAAGAGTAGTAAACTTCATTGTAAATAATCAGGCACAAAAAAGGGTTCTTCAAGAGTAAAAGTAAGAAGGAGGAAGAAAGAATCTGACAACCAGTATAAAAGCCTCCAGAATCAAGGTTTATTTCGTTTTTGTTTCGACTCACTGCCAAAGCCAAATCTTACAAAAAAGTTTCACCTGGCATCAATATCCAGCACGAAAGTAGGACCCCAGCAAGTGCAGGCGGAAAAGAGAGTTTCCAAACCTTCGCTGAATCCAACTGTACACTGATTAAACTGAAATATCAAGCCAGCGGTTATCATGCTGTTGAGAGCTATGCCGAAATAAAGTGTTTTAGACGTTTTAATCAAACTCTCCAAATATCAACGAGAACGAATCCAACTCTGGCATTTAGGTCTACTCCGTTCTATGAACTGCAAAAAATAATGATTCAATGTTATATATGAGTGTACAGCTCCATCAGTTTGATTTAGTCTTCTCTCCAGCAATGCGATCAAGGTGCGGAACTAGATTGAAAAGGCTCCAGTTCAATTCAAACTCGCTCTGCTTGTTAATAAGAAACTGCCGAAGATATTGCAGATACACCAGGTAGTGGTAGACACCAATACCAGTAAGCAAATGCCACCAACCATGTCCTTCAATCACAAAGCCATAGGGCATTCCAATGGCCCGGCGAAGCCATCTCCAAGTAGAACAGAAGTGAATATCCATATTCCACAAGAAGTACCCCAAACAAATGTAAATCAGTCCCCAGATCATGAGAGAGTTGAGCTTTTTGCGCTCGACAGGATCTCTGACGTGCTCCTTCACTAGGAAAAAGGTTTTGAGCATCACTATGCCAGTAAGAATGCCATATGCTGTTTGATGAATCGACGGATGTCTGTTGTAGAGGTAGACGGTGGTCAGCACGACTGCAAAAGCTGTGATTTCACACGCAATTCTAAATGATCTTGCCCGTGGCTTCCCATACTCAAACACAATCCAATAAGGAACACAAGTAGCATAGATCATGGGCAATTCGTCCAGCAGCTGATATTCATACAAGAGCGACATGTGAAACATCCAGGACCCAAATCCTACTGTTGTGAAGCCTATCGCGACCAGTACGAACCGCTTCTCTAGCTTTTGAGTCATGGCCTTCACCAATGAGAATCCAGCCAAAAGGATGAATGCTGCGTTTGTGACAGTGTTGATGAGCTCTGCAATGTAGTTTGTGACTACATAGTTTTCTTCGCACCAGTCAATGGTGGATGTGGGTTCGCCCCAGAATCCAGCTTCGGGGACAGGAGGATAAGGAATGCCAAACGGGAGGACCATCTTGTATGCCTTGGTCGATTGCGGGATGAGAAAAAAAGAGTAAGAGGAAGGAAGCCATACTGAAAAATAATCTCTCAAAAGCTTTTATTTTTTGATTATATTGGAATAGTTTTCATTCCTGTCAATCTCTTATTTAGGACTTACAGGCAGCCAGAACTCGAGCAATGCGAGCAGATACTGGGAGCTGTCAGTTTTGTCTGCTCCAAACATAGCGGGAAGAGCCCATTAGAAGAGGTATGATTGTTGCATTGCACGCAGACTTTACAGATTTCTATTATATTGCACTGCATTTGCTAGACACGAAGCGTAGGTTTTCAGAAGAGCTGGAAAATAGATCAATAAACGTTTCTGCAGATAATGCCCGACCAAGGCGCCAGTAGAACGAAATAGACAAAGAACTGTAGAACCAGAAAAATGAAAGAACTTGAAGGTAGATGTCACTAGTTGCAAAAATAGTGAAGAAATAATGCAGAAATAGTGCAGAATTGAAATAATGCAAAAATGAAATAAAATATAGTGCAAAAATAAAATGAAAATGCAAAAATAGTGCAAAAATAGTGCAAAAATAAAGTGCAAATTGCAAAATAAAGTGCAAAAATGAAAATATACTTTGACAAAATACTGAAAATGCAAAAATGAAATAAAATATTTTGACAAAATATTTTTTGACAAAATATCACATGCTCAAAAATACAAAAATACAACAAAATATCAAATGCACAAAATTACAACAAAGTATACTTTTGACAAAAATCAAGGTTGCAAAGATATACCTTCGACAAAAATATTGCAAAAATATATATTGCCAAAACGACTGCAAAAATATATATTGCCAAAACGACTGCAAAAATATATATTGCCAAAACGACTGCAAAATATGCATTCGTCAAAACTATTGCAAAAATTCACCTCGCCAAAAATCAATGTTGCAAAAATATAAATTCGCCAAAAAAACTGCAAAATTACGACAAAATACTTTGACAGATATGCCTTGATCAATTTTTGCACTATAAATAACAATTAATTACGTAATTGACACAGCAGCCAGCCAGTTTCAGTAGAAAAAAAAAATCGTTAGCTTCTCCTTTCTTCCTCCTTCCTCTCTGTTTCATCGACTCTTCACTCCAGTTCACCATCGTCGACACCTCATGGACTCCAGTAACTGAGTTCTTCAATCCAACCCTCCTCCTCGACAGCTCACCATCATCATCTTTATTTATTTCGCTATACATTTATTTATTCTTCTAGCCAAACTGGCCTGACACTAGATATCTCGTTTCTAATCTATAATGAAGTTTTCACCACTCTTTTCATTGCTAGCCTCCATCTCTGCCGTCCACGGTCAAGTAGCTGACAACGGTGGCGCCCAAGGTAATATTGGCGCTGTGGGTGCCGTTGGTGGAGGTTCGGGTGCTACAGTCTCGGCCAACCCAAATCTCGAAGGCCATGAATTCGGAGACCTCGAAGGCCTCTCCGCTGCAAACCAACTCGAAGGCACCTGGAGCTCGAAATCTAACGCCGTTTTCACTGGCCCAGTACGTATTCTCTCCATGTTTTACTACAAAGTTGCTAACTGTTTCACCCTCAGGACTTTTATGATCCAGTCAACGAGCTTTTGATTGAACCTGCTCTTCCAGGCATTTCGTACAGTTTCACAGCAGATGGCTATTGGGAACAAGCTCTGTATCGCGTCTCTGGTAATCCCAAAAATCCTAGATGTCCTACCGCTGTTTTGGTTTTTCAACATGGCAGTTACGAAATCCTTTCTAATAACACTTTAATCATGACTCCCTTCCAAGTTGATGGCCGTCAACTCGTCTCCGACCCCTGCAAAAACTCACAGTCCGTCTATCAGAGATTTAATACCACCGTCGTCATGCAAAAATGGGAAGCCTACGTTGACCCTTACCATGGACAGTACAGATTAGACTTGTATCAATTCGATGGCGCGAGACTACCTCCATTATACTTGGCTTATAAGCCTCCCGTCATGCTCCCAACGATGACAATGAATCCAACTGCTGCTGCTAGTGGTCAGGCCTCTGCTACTGGTACTGCTGCTCAAGCTGCTACTCCTTCTTCTGCATCAAGTCTGAGAAAGAGACTTAGAAGATCTTTGGAAAACAGATCGAAAACTCCCGCTCTCAAAAGACAAGCTTTTGATCCTGAAAAGCTTTGGTGGATTGGCTTGAGTTTGGTAGGAGTTGGAGCTACTGGTTGGCTCGTTCTATAAACAAAAAAAAAAATTTGAATTTGTACTCGAAAGGATTTGGCCAGTTTCTGTTTTCCACTTGTGCTAATTAAGTATACATTCTTATAAGTACTTATGTTTTTGTGATTTATAGTCTTAATATTCATTTTCCATATATCAAAGCACGGGCTCTCCGATTTTTGATATAAATACCTTTGCTATCAGCGAGGTGGTCCATGAAAGTAATGATTTTTATTTTTTTTCATTTTTGACCTTTGTACCTTCAATAAAGGTTGAACATGTAAATAAATTGAAAACAAAAATATGACAAGAATATGAACTATATGTAAGCAGAATACTATAAGTGAGCTAGCCAGACAATTAAAAAAAAAATAATATAGTCAACTAGAATCGTAGTTTCAACTTAACTTTCGGCTTGGGTACTGATTCAGCATCTGTATTATCATTTGGAACTGTATTATCTCCTCCAACTTGCGTCGAAGTTTGAGTATCTGAACTGATGGGATTACTACCTCCTGCTGAATTGGTAGTTGCAGCAGAATCTTTTTTCTTTCTTCCGCCACTAGTCTTGGCCCCTGCGTTAGTTGTACCTGAAGTCTTTTTAATTCCTCCAGTTGATAATTTGATTTTCGGAGTAGAACCAGATTTCGTTACAATTGAAATCTTTGTAGGTTTATTGTTGATTTCACCTGTTGATGCCGATGCTGGAGCTGGTGGTTTAGTAAAGGGTGATTCACGCTTGATGACAATGTTGAACCTTTGAGTTCGACGTGCTTGTAAACGCCATAATTTCGGCGTTTTCAGTGAAATCAAATATGAATCTTTTGAGTATGAAACAGCAGAACAAATTTGCAACAGCCTAGCTCTTTCTGCTATTGAAATTCGATTGTTTTGAACCGCCGTCCAGAGTTCCCTCTTTAGTACGGGACTTTGGTCAATTTGTTTCTTCAGTAATGCTAATGCGCCTTCTGTTGTTGTTCTCGCCTGCAGATCTTGACGATAGTCTTTGGTAACAGCAGAATCTTCAACAACTAGGAATGAGTTGAAATTGTTTTTTTCTCGTTTTCTCCTTGGCTTATAGTCTCCTCTAAGTGCCAGTCGTCCAATTGTATTGTGTAAAGCGTTCACCAGTCCTGATTTCACAAATTCAAAATTATCATATATCATTGTTGCAAACAAATACTGGATCACGGCTTTGTTGTAGATCCCTCCCAAGTTCAACAAAGATTGGAATGCACTTATTCGAACTTCACTGTAGTTACCTGGCTTCGTGTATTGGATTAATTCATCAAATTTCACAGGCAAGTAGCCTCTAACCCAGAGTCTTTCCTTCTGTTGAATAGCAGTAGAAGTAATCATGTTGTGCACAGAAGGCAGCCACCCATCCATTCTTAAGCATCTTTCAATTTCATCAGTAGCTTTGGTGATAAATGTATCAGTTTCATAATCGCCTTCTTCTAACGAGGGCTCAAAATTATTGTTACTCAGAGAATTCACAATAGCGGTAATCAGAGTGCAAACGTAAAATGAGTCTGAAAATGGGTTGCTAGAATTGTCGTTGTATCTCAATAAATCAAGCAAAAAATTGCAAACTTCAACTGGACACTTTCCATGACTATCTCTTATTTGCGATAATGACATTGGAATTGCCTTTTGAATGAAATAGGTTGGAAAATCAGAAAAATCATTGGCAGCAGGTATGCTAGAGTTCTCGAAGCAAAACATGATCTGAAATGCTTTTATTAAATGAAACTGCCCAATAAAATCCAAATCTTCAATTCCACATTTTGCCAATTGATGAGCGGCTTCTACTCTAATTCCATAGTAATATCGCTTGTCCATCAAAGTTTTTACCAAAATTGACGAGTACAATCTTGATGGTTTGAGTGATCCAAAATATCGAACAGCATCATATTGTGCAACAACATCTCTATCTTGCTGCAATTGTGAAGCAAACATGTAGTCAGGCTGATTGATATATAGAATGCAAATCCACTCAAAGTCCGTATCGACTCGAATCCATTCAAATGCTTCATTCATCATCCTCTCCTCCTCTTCCTTAGTCCAATCTTCCAGTTTCCATTCTTCCATCTGCTGATCGGATTGTAATACATTTCCCAGACAGTGAAGTAATATCCCATCTAAATCTGCATCCTCACCTGTATCTATGTTAAGCACATCAACATTTTCTTTCGGTTTTTTGTTTCTTTTCAGACGTTTATATTTTGTGTTGTACTGGATATCTAGTTTCGTAAATCCATCTTTCAAATCAACTACATGCTCATATGGTGTGCCGTCTGCTTCGTGAATTCTTATCGTCATTGGACCCTAATTCAAAAAAGATTAGCTGCTAGCAATTCATAATGACTGCAATTAAAACTTACTGTAAATATTGGTTGGACTGGATATTCTGATGATTGGCCCAGGTTATGTTGTGAATTCCTTATAAAATCTTCATCCGACGAAGGTCGTGCTGCTATTTCTGCCATTTGAACTTGACGAATACCCATTTCAATGAACATTCGTTTCTTATTAAATCTTTGTGTAACTCTGAAAATTGGATATCCAGAGCCATAAACCCATTGATTGAAAAATACTTCCAATTTATTGTGTCCTACACGCTCACAAACTTTGATGAAATGAGCAGTACTCAAGCATGTGTTCAGCAAATCTCCAGACATTCCTTGCAATAGTATTTTTGGAATCGCTCTTGATAGACCTAAAGATTTATCAGTTTTTGTCATACGCCGGTCGAGAATAAACAGCACAGTTGGTGCTTTAAGTTTAAGAAATTCCAAGTCGTGATCGGTCAATGGAAAAATCAATTTTGGTGATGCTAATGGCGGCATTCCAATATCTTTACTGCATACTTCTTCTGATAACTTTTTGATAGAAAATCGATACTCATTATTGCCAATCAACTTTCTCAAAAAACACAACGCCATGAACCCAGATATTCCGAAAACTAACCATAAATCCTCCCATCTTTTAGGCAATATTGAAATGCCCACCCATTGTGTGGCAATAGCCACTGAAAATTGGCGTGGAGTCGAGAAAATTGGCTCAATGACATTAGGAGGATAAAGCAGTTTATCATCGCAAATACATAAACCAACTGAGTTGGAAAACTGTGCAACAGCATCACTAACAAACACGATTGACAGTGATAAAAATGGAAATGAGCCAAATTCTTTGCAATAGTAGTCCATCAATTTGTTCACAAAAATGCAAGTATTCTGTACATCGACAGTTCTGTCCGAAAAACCGTACACTTGAACAGGAACTGCTGTATCGTCTTCTATATCATCCATATCTTTCGCCTCTTCCTCTTTAAAATCGGGCAGAGGAATGTGCACAAAAGGTCCCACTGCAAATCCAACATTCTGTGCACCAGTCGGACTCATGATTTCAAAGGATGCGATTTTTTTTGTAGGATCATGGGGATGTGCAATCTCAGTTGGCTGGATCTCAGAACTAACAACAATCAGATCTTGTTCCTGAATCATGTCTTCGTCTTCATCGTTTTGGGTATTATCAGATTCGCATCCATGAATCTGCGAAATTGAGCGAGGAATTGATATTTCAAACTGCCATGTACAGAGATCCCACATACCGTCAATACAAGGTACCCAGCATGAAGTTGCGATTCCAATTGGAGTATTGGTAGTATATGCGTGCCAGTAGTTTTTCTTAATGTTGGAGTTCTTTCCTCCCACAAAGTTGAATCCAGTAGTTGGCTCTGTCAAGGAAAATGATATGTGCACAGTAACATTAGACCTATCTTGACACGAATTTGGTAGATCAATAACCAGCTCTCCAAGTGGTGGCGCTGTCGATAGTAATGGTTCCATCTTTTGCTTGTATAAATTGTGCTGAGTGATGTTGGAGCTTCGCGGTAGCTCAATATCGGTGGCAGCATCTTCGATATAATGAGACGCTTTAAGTGAATCTACTTTGACTTCTGTGATCATACAATGACGCGTATTGATTCGGACTGTCTTTACAGGCTGATTCAGGGCCAATGTCAACTCCGTGAACCCATACAACGCGCGATGGTAAAGATCAACATCGACCGAGATTTTTTGGTGCAAAACTGTGTAGTGTTTTGGTTCATGCTGAGTATCAGTCATCGTAGCTAGTTATGTGAATTGCAACTCTGGATCCCTGCGCGACGTTGGGCTTCCAGACTCAATAATATATGGACGTTCAATTGAAGGTTCTATATGGAAGTTTGGTGAAGTTTTTCAGTGTTTTGACAGTAAAACGAACAGTTGGAAAATTAATCCCGAAGTGAGTTTGTAAAAGTATTAGGGTTAGGGACAAGCTCATCTTATTGCATGAATATCTGGACTATCTAGTAGATACCTTTTCATTTTTATTCTCAAAATTAGATTCTTCTTGTTTATATCGATATTGGCATCTTGCACCTACCATGATATGTTTTTCCTGGTGTACATTTATATGGCTTTTATCATGTATATTGCTTTTGTTTACAAAGGTTAGTACTTGCAATGGTGAACTAATTGATAACGATCAGGTCTACGATACTTCTGCGAACCAACAGCAGCTGCCGGATGGGTTCGTTGATTCCAGTGGAGAAGAGATGGTATTGCTATCAACGATGAGCAATGTTGATACGGTAGCCCCTACCAGTGCAGAGCCAGCGGACAGTGTTGACCAGAAACATGAAGTTGATCCGAACACCGTTGTGCTGTCAGTTCAAGAATCGATTAGTACTGCAAAAGAAGATGAAATGGAAACTAAGAAAGATGGTGATAAAGTTACGGAAGATCAAGCAGTGGAGGGTGCAAGCAAAGTGATGGAAGACGAAGAGGACGAGGAAGAAGAAGAGGAAGGAGAAGAGATGGAGCAAGACGAAAATGATGGCGAAAGAATGCTGTCTTTTGAAGAATGGCGCAAAAACAAACTCGCACAAGCTGGTCAAGAAGTTTATCCGGGACGAAATCCAGTACAAAGAGAAGCTACTGATCAAGGTGATTCTCAAAATTTTAACAATATTATTGGAGGTGAACTTGAGATAGAATCTGATTTATTTTCATCTCCATCAGAGAGTACAAAGAACGTTCCACCGGAACATCCACAACAAGAGTCCGACTCTGATCCCATAAATAACGAATTACAACCAATAAACTCACCAGCATCGGATACCAACAGCAAATCATATAAAGATAGGTTCAACTACGCATCATTCGACTGTGCTTCAACCATTCTCAAAACGAATAAGGAAGCCAAGGGAGCACACAACATACTAATTGAGAACAAAGATTCTTACATGTTAAACAAGTGTAGCGCGCCAAACAAATTTGTGATAATCGAGTTATGTCAAGATATATTGGTCGATACTGTGGTCATTGGTACCTTTGAGTTTTTCTCGTCAATGTTTAAAGACATTAGAATATCAGTTTCTGATCGATACCCAGAGAATGATTGGAAAGTTTTAGGAACATATCAAGGCAAGAGTATAAGAGATTTACAAAACTTTTACATTAAAAACCCATTTATTTGGGCACGATACCTAAAAATCGAATTCCTGTCTCACTGGGGTCAAGAATTTTATTGTCCTGTCTCCTTAGTTAGGGTTCATGGTACGACTATGATGGAAGAATACAAAAGCCATGGTGTTGGGAAAGAAACGAAGGCCACTATCCGAAGCAATGAAACATTTGCCAGTGATGGCCCGCAAACTGCTGTTAACAATCATGATTCAGTGTCAACAGAAATGATATCCAACGATAACGTTACAATAATTCAGGAAACAGATGTTAGCCCATATGCTCTTGATTCTGACAATGAAAACAGTGGAGATGATACTGATGATGACGATAGTGGCAGATGTGAGAATATAAGGAAGTGCCCAGCTAATGAAAATGATGACGATGCATTATCAGGTTCTACAGATTGTTCTGAGTCCACTCTTATTGACAATATTGCAAAAGGTATATTTTTCAACTCCAAACCAGACTTCTGCAAGCCAGTAAAAAATCATTCAAACGGACAGAAAAAGAAGTCTCCAGCAATAGCACCTCATCCATCCCAGCCACCCCATCACCTTTCCACTCAAGAACCGACCACTCAAGAATCAATCTACCAGACCATCATGAAGCGGATTTCCTTACTAGAATCAAATGCCACACTGTCTATGCAATTTATTGAATCACAAACCCAAACTCTCTTAGAAAGACTGCTAAGAGTAGATCGCAAATATGAAGCAAAAATTGAAACGTACTTGAGAGAAATTGATCTCAGTGTACGGAAACAAATGCAAAGCTTAAAAGAGCAGAGATTAAATATGTGGGAGCTGGTAGAAACAGCTCTCAATGCGCAAGAGGTCCGGTCGGGTTATGAGCTAGATAGATTGGAACAGAAACTTAGAAGTGAGCTCAATTATCAGAAAAAGATTGGAATTGTCCAAGCTCTGATTCTGATTGTAATATTAGGATTTGTTATTACCACAAGAGGAGCCTCAGTTGATTCTTCATTCATTCCTGTAAATAGCAGGTTAAGAAGAAAGCATCGAGGAAACCTTTCAATACTTGAAGATTCAAACGCAAAAGTGATGTCTCCAACTTCTGATATTTCCAGATCTATATCTCCCCCTAGACTCTATCATGCTCGATCATTACCTTCGCTTCGTCCCCGATACTCAGAAGATGAGGAAGACGACTTTGGATACCCAGATTCGATTGATCAGAGGCTATCACGCAACGCGAATCAAATACCGGCTTCACCAGACTATTTGCGAACTCATTATGAGTTTGGAGAGGTCCAATTGGATGCAACAGCTGTCGAAAGAGGGACAAGGAGTCCCGACTTTTTAATCCAAAAAAGGGCGGGCGTGAAACGAGAAAGAAATGCTTATGAGGCCTTACTCACTCCTGAAAGTACACCTAGAAACGATTGATGAAAGGTGATTTTATAGTTTTTTTTAATGTTATTTAATAATATCTTGCATCTTTTTTATTATTATTTTATTCATTTTATTTATTCATTTTATTTATTCATTTTATTTATTCATTTTATTTATTCATTTGATATTTGATATTTGATATTTTATTTTATTTTATTTATTCATTTGATATTTGATATTTGATATTTGATATTTATTTATTTATTTATTTATTTATTTATTTATTTATTTATTTATTTTTGCTTGAATTATACTAATTCTTAAGTTAGAACTTGTAAATTACCGAATTTGGCCTGACCCTAGTTTTTTTTGAAACAAAATACCACATCGCGTATGTGATGGTTAATATATTTCAAGAGTTGAAAAAAAAGCTTTCTTCAATCTCTTACACCTCCAAACCATTTGATAAAAGTTTGACCAAAGGATATACGATCAATAATGGTGAGATCTAAGGACTAGTAATGATGAATATTGTTCTGACGTTGATTAGGCACCTAAAGGCAAGTCGCAAGAAGAAAAGGAGCAAGCGCTGCTTGATTTTTTCTACAATACGGGAGAATTTTACAACATCAAAGAGTTGGAGTCAACTGGAGCAAAGAAAACAGGAATCAGTTCTATGCAAATCAAAGCTATTCTTAAGAGTTTAACTGACAATTCGTTGGTCAAGGTTGAGAAGATTGGGCCTGGTAACTACTACTGGGCCTTTAAGAGTGATGGCAAAGCAGGCAGAGAAAGAAAGATGGAAGGGCTGAGAGACAAGGTAGCAGAGTTGGAAAAAGAGATTGAAGAAGGAGAGATGAGAATTGAGAAGGAGAGACTGGAAAGAGAAAATATGGTAATTTGATTGACTATTAGTATGGAGTAGAGCTAACTATTTTTCAGTTGTCAAGGCAAGAGGATTTAGCCAATTATCAAACATTGAAGGCTCAGCAAGCGAATTTACAAGCCCGGCTTCAGTTCAATGAGCAGTCCAATCCTCGATTGATTCAGGGACTGATAGCAGCAGAGACAGACTTGATAAAGGGAGTCAATCAGCTTACAGACAATTTCTACGCAATGATTGATTATATTTGCAAGTTAAGTTTTGGAGATTCCAATCAAGTTCGAAAAGAGTTGGGTCTTACTGAAAAAGATATGGAATATATTGAATAGGTTAGCGTTTAACTATTAGTTTTACGTTGAGAATATAAATAGTTGCAAGAGAATCTGGGGAAAGGTCAAGAAAGTCAAGTTGGGATAGAAGAGAATCAAGCTGGGGTAAAGCGTCAATGAGAAGCATGATAATTTAAAGTTGGACTAGAAGTTTCATACAGAGAAGCATACCGTCAATGAGAAGCATTATAATTTAAAGCTGGACTAAGAGCTTTATCGAATCAAAAGGTTGAGCTTTGGATATATTGATTGATTGATTGGTTGATTGGTTGATTGGTTGGTTGATGATTGATGATTGATGTTGTGGATGCAAACATGACTTTACTAATAGTCCACTATTAAAATGATCAAGACTAATAAAATGACCTCAAAGACAAACACTCTGAAGGCCATTCAATCACTGGCTCTCGTGGCACGCACCCATCGGCATGCAAATCAAAATAACAGAAGCCAAAGTGCCCTCCAGATCTTTAGCCGTGTGTGTTGAAAACGATTTATATCCAATCACTGACCCCCCATTATAGTCTTCGCCCATCACATTCCACAACCACTCGGTACTCACTACAAACCTTTTACTATCCTTCACGTCCCATTGGTATTGGCGTTACAAGTATAAATTCATTAAACCTGCAAATTGTCCTTCTGTCAACTTTCAAATTCCCGTGGGGGTTCATGCTAACGGGCATCAAAGCGTGTTGCAAAGTATAAGGTAGAGGTGGGTAAGTAAGGAGCTAAACAAGGTAGGGAGGTAGGGAGGTAAACAGATAGACAAGTCCAAGTTATAGACAAGTCCGAGTTATAGACAAGTCCGAGTTATAGACAAGTCCAAGTTATAGACAAATCACAAATCCAATAGTCTTAGTTATCAATTCCTAGTTATCAATTCCTAGTTATCATGTCCTAGTTATCAAGTCTTAGTTATCAACTCCAAGTTATCCCCAAGATCAACTCCAAGATCAACTCCAAGATCAAGCCCAAGATATCAAATCACAATTCACCACAATTATACTAACTCGCCTTCCATCTCCTATTGAAACATTGACCATCTCACGAAAATCCCGTTAATTATTATTATTTAATAAGTACTTGAAAAAATTCAATGATATAGAAGAAAAAAAAAAAAATGTAGCTTGCTCAACATCAAATATCCAATGGAGACTATATCCTTCCGGCTTCCCTGATATACAACAAAAAAGGCGTTCCTCAAGCGTCGTTCGGGCTCCTTAGGATTAAAGTATGGGGCGAAAATATTTCCCGTTCAAATGCTTAATGTTAACACTCTAAAATTTAAATCATTCAATAGCACGAACCAGTCCCCACGCTGCACCAGCAGCCACTCCACCAGTAAGAAGCATCTGTAATCCGTTAATAAAGACCTTTTGTTTACTGCAGTCGTGGCCCAAAGACACCAGCGTTTTCACTACGCCAAAAACAAACAGCGTAACAGCCATAACAATAGCAGAAATAATTAACCCAACACCGACATTGGATGTGAAAAAATATGGAACCAGAGGCACAAATCCTCCTAAAAAGTATGAAGCTCCAATAGTGACAGCCGAAGTAAACTGTCTCCCGTCCGCAGGCTCCTCCAAGCCCTTGCCAAATCTAATCACAAAGTCAACCATATCGCTGGGAGACTTCTCCATGTCTGAAATAAACGACTTGATCGTGTCTGGTGAAAGGTTGAAATCGTTAAGAATCTCTTCCACTTCGCTGGAGCTCTGTTCAGGCGAGTTCTTAAACAGTAATCGCTCCTTCTCCACCTGGTTGTCGTAGTATTCAGACTCTGACTTGGCAGCTAAGTAGCCACCGAGTCCCATGGAAATAGCGCCTGAAACAAGCTCCGCCAAACCACCGGTAATGACCAGCTTGGAGTTTCCCAGACTACTGAGACCCGCAGTAAGAGCAAACGGTACCGTAAGACCGTCCGACAGCCCAATAATGATATCGGACATGACACGAGGGTTCACCAAAGAGTGCGATGCAGATGAAGAAGTCACAGTAGAAGAACTGTTGGAGTTGATGGACCGAGATTCGACGCGGTCGTTATCATCTTTGTTGACTACTGTTTCGTAGGAACTGAATGTTGGCAGTAAAGCTCGTCGCTCGTCGTCTTTACTTTTCGAACTTATTAAAGAGTTTTTAATAGTAACAAGAACCATTATGTATAAATTATTAGAAGGTTTACTGAAATAAATAGTAGGAGGAAGGAAAAGATATTAATGTTTAAAGAAAAAAGAGGTGAATATATATACAAACAAAAAATGAAATGCAAAGAAGAAAGAAAGAAAAAAAATTAATTTCCAGTCAAAAAAGTTATAAAAAACAAAAAAAAAAAGAAATCCTTCGATTCTACGACAACTCAAATGTCATTTACAATGGACAAAAAGAAATTGTACGACATTCACAGTGTATCATCACCAAGTCAAAGTGAACACAAAAACGCTTTGTATGTAGCGATTGTGTCCTATCCGTGCCACATTGGGAATGTTATGTTCACTACACTCGGATAGATGTTATGACGGAGTTAGGCAGAAGATCTGGCCAGAATGTTTCTCAGGAAACGGGTCCATCAAGCAAAATGTTGGATTTGTAAAAATAATGGGTCTGGTCTCAAATTGCCTCGCCTGGCGTGTCCAATCTGGTATATTGGAACTCAAAATATATTTTCTAGCCGCACAAAAGCTCAATTTCTCGACTATAGCAATCTCGACTCTAGCTTACAAATAGCGCACTTTTGATTGGTCAAAAATCGTAAATTAGGAATGCCGTGCACGCCATTGGTCGAGCTTATTTTCACGCTTATTCTGCATCCCCCATTATCTGAGTACTGCTACACTGCAAAGCACCTTAAACGTCTCGATTGATTGGCTTGCTCGACACTCTTTTCCCAATCCAGCAGGACAAATCGACGCGTGGCGTTAGTGGAGCGTCAGGCCCTGTTTGTGTACGTAACATTACCAATGTTTCAAAACGTCTTCAATCGTATTTCTAGATTGGGCTTGTAGACCGAGTAATTTCTATTTCCGTAGAAACATCCGACTCCGCATCGTAAAATCCTCGAGGTTGTACGTTCTAGATGTGAGTTTAACACGTGATGAACAATTAGGGGCATGATAACGAGAGTGAGAGGCATTAGTAAGACGAGGGGCATTAGATAATGGGAGTCCAGGCGAGGGCTAGACTGCTCGTAAAACGCGAGGCGAGTGATTGGGACAACATATGGAATGATCCATGGCCGTTTTCTTTGTATCGATTTTTGATAGAGGGTTTGTTCGGCAGGTAGCGGATAATTCATTGTCCGAGCCATCTAGTGCGAGTTGTCATAACAACCACTCTTCAGCGAATCGTCGATTTTATTGCCATCTGACTAATCAGGGTCTTGAATATTTGAGACTTGAGACTAGACAAAATTCAAAATTTCAAGACAAGAGGCTTGAAACAGCTATCACCGATACCACCGATACCACCGCTACCACCACCACCGCTACCACTACCACCGCTGCTGCTACAACCACCACTGCTATTGCTACCACCAACACTGCTATTGCTACCACCGCCACCACTACTACTACTACTACTACTGCGACTTTTAATACTGCCACCACAGCTCCTAATACCCCTCCTGATCTAAAATTACCCCACCTCCGTATAAACCTGCTTTAGACCATTCTCGACCATTCGCTCAAGTTTAACCGTATCCAGCTGAAAACCACTTTTCTCCTAGGAAACTTGACACGACCGCTGACATTCATACACGCTATCATTGGCCAATCTTGGTTTAAAGATATTACTGACAATGTCTGTAAAAAAGTGTCTTGGCTGCAGTGCATATGCTTTGTTACAGTAGCTTTTCACCTGTCATTCTGTGCCAAGTTTTAGTTTGTAGGTCGGCTGCTAGAAAGATCAAAACGGTTTCAAATTTTGGAACTGTCGGAACCCGGAACACTAAACATCTTCTCTGTTGTCACCAGTTTCCCCAGACATTTGTAGTGTAATAGACTTGGTCTAGATCTGACGAAATCTAGGGTTTCAGTTTGCGGAATACGCAAGCCGCACTACTGTTTGGAATGTCAGCGGCCAGGTCGGTTCGACCGGTGCCAGTGGTGCTTTACTATAGCAGCCTACCGATGGAATAGCTAAGTTCCGTCGCCGATCTTGTTTTTTTTTTTTTCAGAGCTGGAATATTAGCGCTAGCCGTCCCTTAATCTTGAATGGAAGCCGTCCTTTGTTCTTGAATGGAAGCCGATGACTTTTCTTGAATGGAAGCCGATGACTTTTCTTGAATGGAAGCCGTTGTCTGTTCTTGAATGAAAGTCAATTCTGACTGTTGTAGGGTTCCATTTGATTCTTTCGGAAACATTTGATTCCAGAAGCGTAGCAATACTAATTTTGGGCTACATGCCATGTTCAGAACGGATCTGTTTCATTCAACTACCATTTACATTCAATGCTCAAAACCTTCCTACTAAATAGGTGATTTCTTCAACAATGTCTCAGACTGCCACCGTTTTTAGGCAGTGAATGCGCTGATAAGCTGAGGCATGTGAATCAAGTTTAATTATTTCTTCAAATTAAAACTGCTCCGCGTATAAAGATCAACATCCAGCTGACTCAAAAATAAGCAGCAGAATGAAAACTTATCGACACAAATTCTATTCATTAAAATTTCCACCTTGACTGTTATATGAATCCGTTTGTTTTGTCGTATAAGACCGGGCTTTTGCCCAAATTCTACTTTACCAGCTTTGAATCATGATTGAAAGTTCATTCTATAGTTTCTACTTTTGTCATGGGAATCATTTCTAGATGGGAAATATAGTACAAACTCTTTCCATTTTTAAACTTGTAACTCAATTCAGGAATTTTGACAACTGAAAGTTTTGGCACAAAGATATCAGCTACAAAAGAACAAGATAATAAGTGAATGTATGGCACTGAACAAAAAACGAGTGCGTAAGTCAATCAAGTCATGGGCTGGAGTTCTTTGCTAATCGGATCTTTTCTGATCATAATTTGGTAACGAATGTGCCTTAACAAACACTTTCCTTGTCAAAGGATTCAGATATTACAAAGAGTATCGCATACTCTCCTGCTAGATTTCAAACTTTCTAAAGAATTATAATTGCACAAATTCATGGAAAGTGGATATCGTTCAAATATGAATGGAACGTAGGACTTGGTTAAAATCAGCTCCATGTTTATCACTTGTCAAGCAAACGATCCCAACTTTTGTTTCACTGATCTCTATCGTTTATAGCAATTGTCTCTATCAAGCCAAATAATGGTGTGGTGCGCGTTAACCAGAGCTCACATGGCAATCCAACAATTGAAGGCTTTGATTATTTGCACATTTCAAAAGCATACTTTTCCAAACTTGCCTAGATAATTTTGTATGTAGCTCTCTGTCCAATATGAGTGTGCTTCTCCATGATCTCCAGCCAAGTTATGTGCCAACTCATGAGCCATTACTGTAAACCAATATTCATATGGATTTACTTTGGAGTCCGTTTCCTTAAAATAAGCAAGATTGAAAAAAAGTGCCCCAGAACAGTTAAACGCCATCACACGGGTCCGAGAATCATAAAAAATGTGGATTGCTTCCCAAGAAACATCGTACACATGGCAACTTAACACCAACAGCACCTTTTTGAACTCTTCACAGGACGAAAGCAGCTCACTGGACAATGCCATACCTTCTCCTACATAAACTGCAGGCCCGCCATCAAGTCTTGTACAAAGAGCCAATTGCTTAGCCATGTTACGATCACATCCAACACTAGAAGGTGGAGCAGAAGCCGGTGCAGTTGGAGCGGCTGGTGCAGAAACAAGATCATTTCGGAATGGGCGTGTTCCACGAATACCTGATAGTAAGGCTGAGGTATCATTTGTTCCTTTAGTCGGCTGTGGCAGATTGTAACTAGAATTTTGGGTAGATGAAGACGATGAAGCCGATGACGAAGTATTGAATAGTCTATTGAAAAATGTTTTCTGCGGTGGCTGATGGATTGGAGTACTAGGCAAAATAGGCCGTTTTCCTACATTTTTTGCCAAGGAAGTGAGCGAATCCTGAAGTTTTTTCTGTCCATACTTTTGGTCCTGAAGTAGTTTCTGTCCATACTTCTGATCCTGCATTTTCTCGCCATGTTTTTGGTCCTGCATTTTATCTCCATGTTTTTGATCTTGAAGTTTTGTCTGTCCATGTTTTTGGTCACCTAGAGTAGGAGGATATTTGGTTCCTGGAAATTGTGAGTATGGTGGAGGGTCTTGAGGAATCGGGGATTCGTTTAATCTCTTTTGGTCCAACCTATCTGCTTGCTGTTTCTTAATCAATTCTTGAGTAGCCTCTTTTTGCTTCCTAAGCTCTTCCTCTTGCAATTTGTCTGCAGCTTCCTGTTCTCTTTCCATCTTTCGCAAAATTCTGTTCACATTGTATCCCTTTCTTTGCAGCTTCTTCAAATTGGATGTCAGCAGTGTTTCCAATACAATACTCGAATCTGGTGTTGGCTGTTTCAATAGTAATCCAATTACTGATTGACTAATATCAAACCAGTCAAGAATATGAGGGACAATGTATAAAATCGCCTGTCTCAACTTGCGACCATTAGGATCCGTGGTACTTAAACAAGCTGATATGTTTTCTTTCGCAGGTGCTGATGTGCTCCAGTATGAAATTTTGAGTCTCCTTTCAATTACAATACTAGAAACTGATCTGACTTGCAAATTCTCAAGGTTACTCATAGCATTAGAAAGAGCCATGTCTCTGGTGCTTTCGAGGTAGACAAATGATCGTTCTACAAGCTTTTTCTTTATTTCTTCGCTGGTTTGTTGATTTGGTTGTATAGGGCCTATCGATTGAGTCTCTTCAACGCTCGCTCTTAAGCTTCTACATCCCAACATCTTTCACAAATGTTAGTGACTTAAAATATAAACCATTGATCTCAACATACCTTGTAAAACATCTCTAGTTTATCGTCTGGAGGAGGTGTTAAAATATCATACTTGAAAATGTTGAAATATACAACATGGTCACTTAATATGATTTCATCAACGCTCGCCAACTTGTAAATTCCCTGTTCGGGTTGTCCGTCATCTACTGACTTGCTATCAGTTCTATCATACTTCATGGCCAGCAAAAATTTGGATTCTCTCATTCGACAAACTAAAGCATAGTCTCCAGATACAACTGACCACTCATTTGCAATCTTGCGTAACAGCTCGGTATACTTTTTATTCGAAGCTGCCAAATGGTACATACTCTTTGGCTCATCTACCAGAATTCTTGCGATTTCTCTTGTACCTGGTTCCTCCCGAACTCCCATCATCATTAAAAAGGGTCTAGCAGTATCTGAAAAGTTGATGAAATCAAAAAAATCGTCATAAAATGATTTATCCTTCATTGAAGGGTCTCGATTTAGAAAAAAGACTTGAGATGGCGTAGAGTGTACTATAACATATTTCTCCGTGTTTGATCTTTTCTTGACTGGAATAAACTTACTTTCTTTCAATCTATTCTTGTCTGCGAGCAGAAATGGATCTGATAATCTTGAAAAAAATGTGAATTTCGCATTCGCTTCATCCAAATCAAGAGGCGGTGATTTGATTAAAGCATCAACTAGAAGGGTAGTAGATGGCAAAGTTTTGATAACAAACTTGTAGCACTCTCGAGCAATACTCTCATCAACCACTGGAAATCCAAACATATGAAGCTCCTTACTTCTATAGCATTCAATAGGTGATAACTTGATCTTTATCCCATTTTGAATACACGGAATACACTTGGATTTTGTTGTTGCTGCAATATTCGAGTCGTACTTATTGCGGTCAAAGTTTTTCAAGTAGTATTGTAGGGCTGCTTCGGCTTTTTTATTTTCTTTGCCCTGTCCATATAATGGATCATGAGCTGATTCCAAAATACTCTTGATAGGCGGGTGGTGTATCAGTCCAATTTTGTAAATGAATTTTGCCTCTGGGGTATCGTCATTCCAGTATTCCCATTTCAAACAAGGATAGCCCAAAGCAATGAGATTTTCATCAGGAGCAACCAGATCGGATGCTTTATAGAATTTTCCATCGGTAGATTCAAGAAAAACGCTAGCCTTCAGTGTAGCCCAGTCACTCGGCTTCAGAGTGTATTGTACACTTACCAAATATTTGACAACATCTAATGCCGACCACTTTACACTTTGATCGTTACCAGTAAGCCGGTTCAAAACAAATGCCACATCAACAGACTCTCGCATTCCAAGTTCAATCAAGAATTCTTTATAGGCTACTAAGCCTGCCGTCTTCACTGGCACATTTGGAAATAATTGTATTGGCTGAAGGTAAGATTCAGATGGAAGCTTCATTCCTTTTTGAGTGGGAATACACTCTGTATGCTCCAATAGTTTCTTAACTTGCTGCTGTTCGTCGCGATTAAATGACATCCAATAACGACTCAATCTTCCTAGTACAATCTCTGCAAAAGCTGGGGTCGCAAACATATTTTGTTCCTGAGGGATACTTCCCTTTGAAAGAACTGCATATCGTAACCAAGAGATGACATCAAGGGCTACCAAACCAATCGTCTCTAAATCACTCGTGTTCAAAAGTTTGACTAGAGAATGTGGCAAGCAATTATGGGGTAATGGGAAATCTTCTGGTATATCAAAGATATTTTGATAAGTAGTAATCTGTGCGAGAGGAAAAAGGTTTTCTGATCCATTTTTGGTCAATCCGTTTACTACAATGGCCGATTCCAACACTTTTTTCAATTCATTAATAGTGAGTTCGCCATTTCTAAGATGTTTGGAACACCAATTAATAACCTTCGTAAATCTTTCAGGTGACAGTGTCCCTCTATCCAATTCTTTTGCAATGTCCATGGCCGATATCTTTTTCAGGTACCCGAGGCCGACTGCTCTTTTCAAAAAAGGATCAGCTTTATCAATTACAACCTGCGGAACAACTGCCAATTCCTGGATGAAATCAGCATCATTGGCTAGTCTAACTTCAGTGGAAGGAAGGATACCTTTCTGTGAAGGTAAAGGCACATAATTTGCAGATTTCCAGAAACCATAAGCTATAAATTGACCAACGGACTGGTCAGGAGCAGATTTCTGAAAGTCAAACCTGTTCATTAAATAGCTAGCATCTTCAAACAGTTTTTCATTGATAGCACTAGAAATTTTCATTTGAGCCAATTCGTGCTCAAAGATCGTTCGGCATAATACACCAGCCATGGTAAGAATTTGTTTGTTCCAGTCTTTAACATGAGCATTTGACATATCAACAGCAGTACGTTCCATGGTAGGAATAAGCTGATTAATAGCAATATGAGATTTGAATGAAGTAGATTGTTTAGTAGGAAATCCAATGTATACTTTTGCATCGTTAACTTCCTTTGGAAAAATATAGTCAGATAGTGGAGGTTGAAGCTCAGATAATTCCTTCTCGTCTTTGCTTTCAATCAACATTGATATGATGGCTTCTTTAGGGGGTGGTTTCATCACTGTCTCCTTCATCTTCTTTGCAAAATTTGAAGATACATTGACATCTAATCGACCAGTGATCTTTCGTAAAAATGCAGCCACTTTAGTTTCCTCCGATGGGATTTTCGATGATGGGACAAATGCAGTGAAAGCTCTATATCCAAAGCTCAACAGACTACTACTTGTGATTTTTTCGCTGATTTGAGTGACGTTCATATAGGTGATGCTTACTTGGAATGCTTCTGATGACCATGATTTGAGCCTCAGAGTGTTATCTGGAGAATAGTAACTAAGGCCTCGCGGAAGTTCCAAGTCAACCGTTGGAGATATTGTTTTTTGTAATGTTAATAATGATATTTCGTCCACGATTAACTCAACAGAATGTAAAGGAACTAATGCAAAACTTTGGGTCAAAAAGGCGATAAATTGTGAGAGTACTGGAAGCGATTTGGGCTCTCTATATGGAAGATCAATTACAGTCCACTTATCACTGTCCTTGATATTGTCTCGTCTATAGCACAATTGATCACCGGAATAGTAAAAGGACATGACAGTTTCACCAGAGTGAACGAGAGGTTCATCGGTAACCTCGAAAACAGAGTAGAATCCAACACCAAAAGCACCAATTTTTGATTCATCAGGATTTCCTTTGGCAATCTCTTTCAGTCGATTCCAATCGTCTTCTCCAAAGTACTGGCCATTGTTTTTCACGGTGAGTCTCTGTACCTGGCAAGATCCTATTTCCGTGATGTTTTCTTTCTTGAGACCACCTGGAATGGTCGATTCAAACTTTATAACAACAGATTGAGCTCGGGCATCCGCGCTGTTCTGCAGCAATTCTCGAAACAAAGCATAGTCAACGGGATACTTTGTTAGCGTTCTAGTGATGAGCCTGAGAAACTGTTAGCTACAACTGAACAGACATAAATAGCCACTTACGCTCTATGATTCACTGAAACAGCTTGTTGTTGAGCTGAGTTTTCTATAGCTGTCCGGACTTTTCGATAATCCATACTGAGATAGGTTGGAGGTTGGAAAGAGAAGTTGCCATCAGACTCCTGAATCAGATATATTCCCCTGGTTTATCATCATAAAAATCGCTATATTGATCAATATTTGCACGTGATTAACGGCATATAAATTTGCTATTTAAAGTTTGAGAATTAAGTCTTCCCAATTAAGTTCTATTCAATTTCAGATTCGAGCTCCTTCATACCTTTTAGCATCACCAGGAACTCTTACAATAGTTTACACCATGTCTAGGTCCTATTCGAAGCTCTCTGCCGGTGAGAATGTACAGACTTTAGATCGCCATGACTCCTTTGAACTTGACTCTCTTGCATCTTCCGACGAATTCTCTGAGCACACACCTTCTAGTCGTGGACTCTCCCCTTTAAGATCCCCAATAGACAATGATCCAGACGAAGAAGATGACAGAGCATCGCTACTGACTGAAGGGGATTTCCTGACGGCAGGATACCCACGCCAGTCGCGAGCAAACAGTGCTTCTACGCTTGGAGACATCATGTTCAACATTCCTTCTACCAGAGAACGACGCCGTAACCTGGAAGTTCCTTTAGAAAAACAGAAACGATTGAGTTTACTGAATGGTCTGAGTCTGGTAATAGGCTTACAAATTGGCTCTGGAATATTTGCATCTCCTACACAAGTCGACCTCCATGCTGGGTCTGTTGGAACTTCTCTGATAGTATGGCTTATAGCTGGTTTACTTGCTTGGACTGGAGCATCCTCATTCGCAGAATTAGGCACTGCAATTCCTTTGAATGGCTCTTCTCAAGCCTACCTCAATCATATTTTCGGTTCACTACCCTCTTTCTTATTTGCGTGGACAGGAGTAACAGTGCTGAAACCTGGAGGTGCTGCAATTATTGCCATTGTGTTTGGCCAATATTTTGCTAGATCACTATCAATTTCGGCTTTAGACAGCTATTGGGGCCATAAGGTCTTTGCATTGGTTGGGTTGGGCATTGTTACTGGAATCAATTGTTTCAGTACCAAGTTAGGAGCCAGAACTTCCAATGTCTTTCTTATATTGAAGGTTATCTTGCTCGTTAGTTTGCCCGTCTTAGGTATCGTCGGACTTGTCACACGCAGCTCTGATGAGAAGCCAGCTCTGGTATCACATAAACTTTTTGAAGGGGCCTCTACTGATTTAGGTGACTATGCTATAGCTTTATACGCTGGTTTATGGGCATACGATGGATGGGATAATGTCAATTACGTTGCGGCAGAAATGAGAAATGCCAGGAGAGATGTTCCTCGAGTGATCCATATTGCAATGCCAGCGGTGATAATTGCTTATTTGTTGATCAATCTGTCGTATTATGCTGTTTTGACAAAAGATGAAATCGGTGCCTCGACTACGCTCTCCGTGACATTGGCCACTAAGCTTTTGGGAACTGCTGGTGGTATCATCTTTGCTTTATTCATCTCATTTTCATGTATGGGAGCTTTAAATGCTACAGTCTTCACTGCCGCTAGATTGGTTTATACTTCATCTAAAGACGAATTCCTCCCGTCCGTGTTCAGTCATACTCATAGTAAAACCAACACGCCTGTCAATGCTCTGTTACTCCAAGCCGGATTGACTTCATTATTCGTTCTTATTGGGGAATTCAAAAGTTTACTCACATTTTACGGTATTGCAGGTTATCTGTTCTACTTTTTGACAGTACTAGGAGTCATTGTTTTGAGAATCAAAGAGCCCTCGTTAGACCGACCTTACCAAACCTTCATAACAACACCTATTCTATTCTGCTGTGTTGCTTTGTTTTTGGTTTTAAGAACTGTATTTGAAAAGCCTTTGGAATCTTTATACGCCCTGGGATTCATTGGCTTGGGTATTCCAATATATATTTGGAAATTCGGAGTTACCTGGAAAGAAATCGTTAACCCATTCAAGTCTTGAGACGCTATACACTGAACCCTATATTTATATATTCTTTTTTTTTTGTTATGCTAGACAATTGTTTTGATATTCAGTCAAATTAATCACCTACTCTCGTCTATTTTATTTTGTTTTATTTTTTCCAACTTCTGTACTCAGAATTGAAGAAAATATATGCCGAGTTGGAACTATAAACACTTAATTTGGGTATTGCGCGGAACTTTCATTAGATTCGGTCTCATCAGATATGTCCAAGGGATTGATCTGATAAGATATCGTTTTTGTAGCCTCCATCAACAGGGTATCGGTCAGGACGAGGCAGCTTCTCATGATGGAATTGATTTGTTCTGAGGACTCAAGGAAGTCAATATGCGATTGCATTCGTTTCTCTATCAATTTTGTTTTGTCGATTAACTCTCCACCATTTTCCAGATCGTCGTGAAGAGGCAAATCATCAACCTCTTCGCCTTCATCGCTCTCAGTCGCAAGAATAGACTCAATTGCACTGCTAGAGCTTTTCATGAATTGAATATCTTTTGATTGATTCCTCAGCTTTTTTTCCAGGTACTTGTTGACAGCCATCAAGGAAGCGTTTGAAATTTCGAGGTCCATTATTTTCCTGCTTGACCTGGCCTGCTTCAGATGCAAATCCGACATTGATTCTGGCTCTGTCGAAAACTGAGCAATGCCAGGCTTTGACGAGCTCTTGTCACTTTCTAGCGACTTTTCACTTTCGGAATCAGAGTCGGGACCAGGCTTGGGATTGCCATACTCGTCGCTCTCGTTGTTTTCAGACTCAATTTCCTCATCGCTTGAATCGTGAAACGACGAAATCTTGGGCTTGCTAGAGAGAGACAATGAAAAAGAATCAGGATTGATAAACGACGAATAAAATGGTTTCTGTGACTTGGTATTTGGATTGCGAGATTGGGGTGAGGGAGATCTTGAGCTGGTAGATGAGCCATGATCCAAGGAAGAAGAAGGAGAACTTTGGTGAGAAGTGTTTGAAGACACTCGCCCTGGCTTTGTTACCATCGTCGTTCCAGGCATGAGTGCCAAAGGCTGTTTGTTACCAGGTGCGTTTTTTTTCACCTTGAGGCCAGCGGACTGGATGAACTTGTCCTGGCCTGGGAAAGTAGGAGCACTGGGGATCCGGACCTTTGCATTGATGTCAATATGCCTTGTTGTGCGATTCGGTAAGACGCTGACGCCCAAAGCCTTTGGTCTGACGGTCATGATATTGTTTTCGTTTTGCATTTCTTCATATCCAATAGATCTGTATGCTTGGGGGGCTCTTGGTAGATGGCTGAAGGTAGGGCCACTGATTTTCCTTCGTACTGAAGATGCGATTGATACTGGAGGGTTTGAAGGACTGTAGTCGTTTCGTTGATGCTGGGGAGTTAGATATGCCGTTGTATTGTGATGTGCTCTGCTTGGAGGTCTTGCCAGAGGTTCATGACCCAAATCGTGCCGTGGTTTAACGTGGACACCAGAGCTGATCGGTATAGAGCTCTTTGGCAGCATCTGGTGAAACACTGAAGTTTGGGATCCATAAGGTAGCTGAGGTGCGTGGCTGTCATTGGACGCTTTCCTTGGTTGCGATGGAGCCTTTAGGTAGAATTTCTGGGACCCGAATTCCATTTGGATGCAGTTATGGTAGCAGGTTAAGAGGTTTTTGGGATTCGAGATGTCTGTAGATGAATTCTCAGTTGATTTTTTTTTGAAGGTCTGATTTATGTTGTAGGCAAGAACTATAAAAAATACCAAACAGAAATAAGGGGAAATGAAATATATATTGTCTGTTAGCGCTTCTGACTAAATTAGCTGGATCTGAAGACCTTTTGGACATTTGGTTCACCAAGTATCTCGTTGGTGAGCGCTCACAAATTTGGGTTTACAGAAGGCATTTACAGTTTACAACTTTTTTTGTCAGTTGTTTCTTCCAACCAGTTACTCGAGATCCTCGCCGTCACACCAGATTCCGGTTGATAGGAATGGAGTTTCTCGACGAAAAGGCTATCAGAGAAGTTGAAGATGCCAAAGGTGTCAACAGAAAACGATTCCCCATTGAAGATTCGCCATACAAACACTCCTTCTTGAAGTGCATCAACGTCGTTTATCAAAATGAATTGAACATTTTCAGCGAACATGAAATTGCCTGCTTAACTCACTATATCTTCAATATGTCTGATCATGGCCGGTACCTTTTTGCAAGACTGTTTATGAGATCTCAAAAAAGGTGGTTTAAGGAAAATGACTATTCTCAGTACGAGCGCGATTGCGATGTGAAAGATGCAGTGGTAGATCTCTTCACCTCATATCAATATACGACTGAAGAGAGCAGCTTTGAAGTATCTGATAATGGTTTTCCAGTACTTAAAGAGTCTTTTTTGGTCAAATTCAACGCTGAAGATTCACTCCATGAAACTCTCGCACTTTTATCTTTGGCAGACTTGAAGCATTTAGCTGCTAGCTTTAAAATCGGAAGAAGCACTGTACAGTCGACTTCAAGGAATAGTATCATTAAAGATCTTTTAAAACTGTCTTCTCAAGCTCCGTTGACTACTTTTTTTAAAAACTCTACCGAGAACCAACCAAACAATGATGTAAAACAGTCATTGATAAAAGCGGCCAAAGAGATATTAGGTCCTCGAGTAATCAAACTCAATCCTTTTGTCTACAAGACTTTTTCAAGAGCTTTTCTAGTATATTTTAGAGGCAAAGATTTCGAAAATAACTATGTCGAATCGGCTCTTTTGTCTGAAATGGCAGTGGTTAGTTTTCCAGAATATAAAATCCGCAGAACACCAAAGTTCTTTACATCCAGATCTGAAATGATAGAATTTGAGAAAGCGGTCGAGTTTAGGTACAATGCTGATGAACTCATAGCAGATAGGGCATCTGATGCTCGTAATCAAAAGGCAATGGCATTATTCATGAGTCTTCAGGATAGACTGAAAGATACATTGCAAGTTGCTGCATTTTATGAAGATTTCAGTTTTTCTGACCATAATATCCATCATACCCCAGAATGGCTGTGTGTTCGTGCATCTTTGTTACTTTGCAATAGCAAGTTAGTTCAACCTGCTGAAGAATGGAAATTTTTAGAACTGTTTCTAAAACAGAAACTATATCACAAAGTCCAAAGAGGGAAAGCATACATTAGAAAAGCTCTCTTGGAAATGAATACTCTCAACAAAAACACAAATCTGGCGTTTTCTTCTACTGGTCTTCCTGATGATTCAGAAGAGGATTTCAAACACACTCTCATTACAGAATATTATAAATTATACCCATCGACAGCTCTCATGAAGAAAAAGGCTCAACTGGGATCTGGTACGGAAACCTGTTTAAAAGATGATATACTATTGAATGCTACCAAGCTTTATTGGAACAGAAAAGCTCTTGAAACCTGTACTCAAGGATTGGAGGACTCTACAGTTCACGAAGTTTACCATGTTGATTTAAAGAAACGAATTTTACGACTAGAAAAACAGCTCAAAGTACCAATAAGCGTCAGGCACGACTTTAGCCATTTTCGCTTGTCGGATGCTGAACATCGTACAATACAGTGTGAAAAGATAGAAGACGATAAACTATCAATTGAGTATCCAAAATTTAACATTGGAAGGCCTACAAGTGAAAATCAAACAACTACAATTACGACTAAAGGATTTGGATGGAGGCCATTGTGGGTTGATATTGAAGGAACGAGAGAATCTGTTTGTGTTGAAGAAGCATCGCTTTCATACTACAGAACACTCGGCTGGGAAGGTATGCACTCGGAAAATTCCATGCTAGTTACTATATTTTCCATTCTATTCTGGGATATTTTATGGGGAGCAGTTAAAGATCCTGATACAAATAAGCTAATCCAAGGAATATTTGAGCATCACTGTCAGTCTTTCCCGCTGGATCTTTTTTCTAAACAATTCTACAATAGACGGAAAGACGCCATTGATGAGAGGTTACAAAAAATTCAGGTCGATCTAGAGTTTGTAAAACTTCAGGTCAAAACTGTCTATACCAGAGAAGTCCCTAGGAAAACAGTGTGTTTAGGTGTCACTTGGTATACTCTAGACGCTTTACTGGCAATCTGTGAAGGGATTGGGTGTTCTGGATTAGCTATAATTTGTGAACATCTTGCTAAAAACTACAGAGTATTGAAGTCTGGAATGCCCGATCTTTGTTTGTACAAAGTTGAGACCAAAGAATGTATGTTTTCTGAGGTTAAAAGTGAATTTGATACATTATCAGATAAACAGTGTTACTGGATTGACATTCTAGTGAACGCAGGTGTCAAAGTTGAAGTCTGTCATGTTCTGGAACCGAAATCTTATTTGAAGAAAGTCAAGTTATCTAGTGATTGATATTTCATCAGCATTTTTGGTTTATATCCAAACGTAATAAAAGTATATCATAATTGAAATTCGTTAGTTCTAAATTCTGGAAAGTTTCTATTCATTTTTGTTTTTTTGTATCAGAATCCTGCTTGGACCAAGATCTGCCGCTGCTGCTATATGAGTAAAGGGAAGCTCCAATGAAGACCAAAAATGTACCGGCAATAGTTCCACCAGTGAGTTTAGTTCCAAACAGATATATACTCAACAACAGAGAAACAAACTTGCGAACGTTGAGTACAATAGAAACAGTTAACGCAGAAGCGTGTCCTGCTAAATTATTGACGCCTCTCACACAAATGAACTGGGTAAATGCGTTGAGAAACAAGTAAAAGAAAGCCTCAGGTATCCTAAACGGAGTGAAAGGAATATCCATATAAGCTGATGACGCTGTGATCCCTTGGAACTGGCGAATAATATCAGGTAGAAATAGCAAGAAGAATGGAAACGACATGGCATGGGAATAGAAGAGATTTTCTTCCCAGTGTTTGCCATACTTCTTGTAGATATCTTCGCAAACAAGGCCCATGATGGAGGACAAAACTGCAGCGGTGAACAGAAATACCACGCCTAGTCCAAACGTTCCGTCGCCTTCTTTGACAGGAGTCCCATTCTTTGGAGAGTTGTCCAGTGTAGCAAGTATGACTCCAGCAGTCAGGATTATAACTGAAAGCACCTGGGGCCATTTGTACGACTTTCCCGCAACAAAGTACCCAGCTAGCATCGTAGTAACAGTTCCACCCGATCTGATAATAATGTGAACTGGAACTGAAATACTATGGCCCCATACCGCCAGATTGTTCAGCATTGAAACTGCGAAAAACAATGCCACTGGAAGGATCCATTCTCTCAATGGCACTTTAGATTTTGCTAAGTATAAGTGTTTGGCGTCGGAGTTGGCTGGATCAAAGAATTTAAAGTATCCCTGAACGGACACAAATAGGAATTGGATGAACGTCAGAAGCTGGCCTGAGCCATTGGCATGGCGGTTTACCAGCGCTTCCAACGTGAAAACATTGGAACAGCAGCCACCAAATATCAAGATGAGTATGAGAGACCATTGAGCAAAGGTGGATTGTATCACTGAGCCTGCAATGTCAGTAGTATTATTCTTTGTCGCCGACCCAGAGGTCTTTTCGGGCTTGTTTCGCTTCTTTAACGTGGATTCTGCCATGATCTGTTCTAATCTGAGTCTATCAAGAGTCTATTGAGCTGTCAATTTGTAGCGGAGTGAAGAGTAAGAGTAGCAAAGTAAGATTCTGAGTTGGACAGCATCTTGCCTTTTCAAGTATTTCCACTCTCAGTTAACTAACCAGGTTAGGCTCCCAAATGAACCCAAATGAACCAAATGAACCCAAATGGGAACCATGAGAACCCAAATAAAAACCCAAATGGGAACTATGAGAACCCAAATGAAAACCTCATATATAGCTGGTAAGGGTTAGGTTATAGCTCACGCCTATTTTAATTTCTCTACGGGGACTATGTGTACCTTCATACACTTACTGGGTCTTATAGCGCATTTGTACAACAGCCCCAATAGGCTTGGAAACCCATAAGACCTTATACTGGGGACTATTTAGGTAGATATGTCTAGTTCCAGTCGGCGGCGACCGACTATCGTGAGGGAATTGGAAGCTAAAAAGAAGAAAGAACAAGTATGAAGTCCAGATCATGGAAGCTACTCACATCACTAACTTGTTCGTAGAGCACGGTAGTATCAATGCCAAATATTGAAGAATTTTCTATGAGCTCAATTCTCGCCAGCGTATCTCAAGAGGTGACGGCATTCAATGATAGCTTCAACCGGTTGACTGCGCATTTCAGAGAGGACCTGTCTGGCGAGATCGATGCCATTGCAAGGGAACAATTGAGCATATCGAGGAAGATGAATCAAATTGACGTTCTTGCTACGCAGACCGTAGGTGCTACTCAAGCGAGACTGTCGAGAGTGCAAAATGACATCTATGGGTTGAGAGGAAGTAAGTAGTTTTGCGTGCTCCAGCAACATACCGCTAACTGTAGATTCTAGTCAGTTTTCTGTCCAAGGAGGTCGAGAGAACATATGAAGCACTATCATCTTTAATATCAGCTTTCCGGAGCATTGATGACTTGCTACCACAGCACGAGCGCATTTCAACTGGCAATTCTCCCCATAAACGACACTACCCACGATTGCATCTACTACTACAACAAGAGCCAAAGCCTCTGCTCTCAACGACTATGGATAGCTCGACACTTAGCACCAGCCAGCGAACTCCAAGCGATTCTTCTTCAGACGAATCTGATACGCAAAGACTGTCTCCGTCTTCGTCCGACTTGATTCCTGATCACCAGTATAATCAGCCAACAGACACTTCTCTCAATAGTATAAGTTTTCTGGATATCAACAGCAATTACCGATCCAGAAATCTCAACACCCAATCTGCTGTGGGCGTCGAACAACAGCAGGACGAGAATGAACTACAGGACGAGAATGAGCTACAGGAAGGCATTCGACCAATGCCTATAACCTCTTCATTCACCACCCAGAACTCATTGAAAATCACTCCCATAAAACTGAGTGCAAGCATTCCGTTTGGTGACGAACCAATTGCATTTTTATCAACAGACGATGACACTGATCACGATAATGATATCGGCGAGGAGTTGGACCACGAAGACTTGGAAGAAGGGTTCAATCCTGATTTTGAAGTTGACAATGAACGAGAAAACGATGATTGCTTTGAGACTGCTGAAGACCAGAGCGAACAACTGAGCTTAGCATCCAGATATAATTTAACAACGCCTATCCACATTCCTATATTGGCGACACCAACAACATACATCTCACCTGCTACAATTCAGCATTCTGGTCCAAATAGCCAAACATACGGGAGTGTCAGTAATACTCCAGATACAATTGTTCGAAAACAATCTTTCGAATCCATCAACAGCCAAATTTCAAACACCCCACTCAAAGCAGCGCTTTGGCGGCAGCTAGATCTTCCCAAAACAAGAGACGATAGAAGGAAATCAGCACCTTTTGCTGTCCGACATGAGTCTGGATCCTCACCTGCACTTAATCTCCAAACCAGACCGGCAACCTCTAGCAATAGACCATCTTCTTGGAATCTAACAGGTATTTTCAAAGATGCACTGGGAAAGCCAGACTACGAACCGTCGCAACATAGTAACAATAGTTCATATTTCGGTTCGCCAAACAGCCATGCAAATGGGGAGGTTCTTGCTACTCTCAGCAGCGTTAATAAGGATGAACGCCGAATAGCATCTTCTTCGTCTGCCAAACTCTCACTTCAACGGTTGATTGATAAGTAGCTTTATTTATGTTTCTAGCTATTTGATGCGAGTTGATTTCTCTGTAACAAACTATCCACGATTTTGTCAAATATCGGGTATAATGCGCTATTGTTCTTGTAATTCTCAGGTAACTCCAAATGAGCTTCACTTTCCTTTACTTCTTGTTGTTTCTCAATCATTAGTACAAACTGAGGATCTATTGGTACTTCCCCCAGGAATGGTAGTTTGAACTGTTCAGCTAAGGCTTTACCACCGCCCTTTGAAAAGACGTTGGTACACTCTGCACAATGAGGGCACACGAAACCAGACATATTCTCAATCACTCCCAGAACTTCAAACCCAACTTTCCTACAGAATGACAGCTCTTTGCGCACGTCTGCCGTGGCGACACCTTGAGGAGTAGTAACTAGAACAGAACCGTCAGGATTCGCAGCTTGCTGGAGCGTCTCTGCTATAGATATATGCTCATCTGAGGTGCCTGGGGGAGTATCAATCAACAGATAGTCCAGATCACCCCAGACTACATCAGATAGAAACTGTCTAATCATTGCAGTCTTCTTTGGCCCTCTCCAAACCACTGCATCTCCTCTCTTTTCCAGCAGAAACCCAATGCTCATAACACACAGCTTTTTGCTGGCATCAGTGTATACAGGAACCCATCCCGCGCTGCTTTGATGTACCTGTCTTCCTTCTAGGCCAAACATTCGTGGTGCTGAAGGACCAGTCAGATCAATGTCCAGTACACCTACTTTAAATCCTTTTGTGACCAAAGTCAGCGCTAGCTGGGTTGTCACACTAGACTTGCCCACTCCACCCTTACCAGAGAGCACCAGAATGATATGTTTTACTGTTGATAATGAAGGTAACTCTGTTAATTGCGACATGTAGATTTGCTCAGTGGTTTCTATCAAGAATCGAAACCTGAGATATATGTTATCATGACAAATCCTGAAAAAATGAGTTGAAAATACACGTGATAATCATGTGATATGAAATATATCACGTGAATTGTTTATAAAAAGACACGTGACATATTCATTTATCACATGACATATTAGTTTTGTAACGTGACAAAGATTCATTTTTGTGAAAAAAATAATACACTTGGTCTGGTTGGTTCAACAATATAACAATGTCAAACATATTAGAAATATCATTGATAGACTCTGAGCCTGCTCTATCAGAGTTTACATCTCTGGATGAGTATTCAGCGTCTACTCCAGCAGCTTTTTCACTTGAAACCGATCCAGTATTACACTACCAGCTGTCAAATGCATCACTAAAGATTCTGAACGAAGGTCTGCTGAAGCCCAGCACACTGGCAGAACTTCCTTTAGAAATGAGGGTTCGAGTGATAGTGGCTTCTTCTAGGCTATATATATGGATTCCAGAGTACAGTTTTGGATATTCAATCCCATACCATAGTATATCTTTACATGGAATAACAGATGGACCCTCTATTTATTTGCAGCTTGCAGTGAATAAAATGAACGAGCAAGACATTGTTGAACTATATTTGACTCCAGAGAGCGAAGGAGATATTTCTGCTATTGTGAAAGAGGTTTACCATGCCTTGTGTGCCTGCTCTGACTTGCATGCTGACCCAGAGAGTGAGGACGAAGGCCAGGGAATCCCTTTAAGTATTGATATGGCACCTGGTTTAGAGGGAGTTAACGGGGGAGACGATGATGGGTGGACGGTAAGAGAGCCAGAAGATGACGAGCTGGAAAACGGCAGAAACAGTACAGCTGGTTTAGAAGTAGCAATTGATGAAGAAGCAGTTCAAGCTGGTAGTAGGAGAAGAAGAAGTGAATCTGAACATGGTGAAATAGATAAATGGAGAAGAACTTTGTGAACTTGTGAATATAGGAATTGAAAATAGAAATTTGTGAACTTGTGAAGTCGTGAAGTCGTGAACTTGTGAAGTCATGAAGTCATGAACTTGTAAACTTGTAAACCTGTCTAGTCGTAGCCCATAAACTTGTAAACAATATAAAAAGAATTAAAATTCGTAAATTACTGTTAGATAATAAATAAGGTCACTATAAGAGTCGTAAGAGTCTTGATTAGAGATAGTCATCCAATATGTCTAGCTCAGCATCATAAAACTCTGTTGGATTGCTTGAATCTTCTTCAATAGATGCTTCTTCTTTAAGCATCATGAGAAGAAACGGGTTTTTGTCCTTTAGTCTATATATCACGGAGTTTTTCCTCGAGGTTTTAGAGAAATTGGACTGCATAACTAAGGAATCCAGTCCATTCTCGAGTAGAATACTATTAGCTTGGTGGTGAGATATACTTCTGACTCTGAGAGAGTTTAGCCTGCGATTGCCTGTAGGAAGTGAGAACTCTGTGGAGAGAGGCGACTCTGACATTTCAGGGCTCATCTTTTGAAAGTCTTCGTCTGAGATCTCTGTCGAGCTGCACGATACTATTGAGTCCCGCTCAACGGTACAACTGACAGGAGTTTGAAGGGGAGTTGTGCTTGTAGTAACACTGGTGATTGAGCCCTTTTGTGCACTGTAATGGGAGTACTTGAGCATACTGTTTGATGAGCTTTTTCGGCCAGAATCGTCGAACGATGTTGGTTCAAAGTCAAACCCAAGCATTTCAGATGGAGTAGGCTTCTCTGGCGGAGCAGTTTGCGGTTCGTTGAAGCTCGGAGGAGGAGAGTAGCTTGTAGTCTTTTTTAACAGACCCTTATGTTTTGGAACCAGTATTGGAGTTAGGCGAGCCCCTACTTCACTCTTATGACGTTTAGGGAAAACATCTGTTTTTTTGTATTGTAGTGAAGGCAGTCGACGGAAACGAAACTTGGGGTCGGTTTTTTCCTTTTCAATGCTATCAGCCATCTCAAAGGCTGTTCGACCAGATCGAGGGTCCAGAAGTTCTGGATTTTCCAGTAGAGCTTGAATCTCTTCAGGCATATGGTAATTCGACGAAAAGTTATCACCAACTGTATGGCTTCTCTTGATGGGCTGTCCAGCAGGGTCTTCTTCAATTAGCGGTTCGATTTCAGCGTTTGTTGTCGTAGCTGGTCGTGTGATGATGATTGATTTTACAATGGAGCGACGATTCGACGAATTGCTATCTGATTGAGAATTCGCGGTTGGCCTAGCTATAATGATCGATTTGACTGCTCGACGGTTTGGTAGAGTTGGTAATTCAGTGTCAGTAAAGTCTACGAGGAAAAACTCATGTTTTTCACTGTAAATTCCCTGATACAGAGTCGAATCGCAATTGTCTATTGTTTTGAGCTTCGTCAAAGACTCTGGATCGAATTTGTTAACTGCTTGTTTATAATGGAATAGGTCTTCGACAGGTAGGATGACACTGGTTGAAGGGAGCGAATCAAAAGGCAGAAATGGATATACCGTAGGCTCGGAATTCTTTCGTTTTGGTTTCTTGGTGTTTCGCCGCGATATCACATTTCTTAGTAGAGTCATTGTCGCTGAGAAGAAAATTGTAGAAAGTGTTCAAATAACCGTCACAGACGATGTTGAAGATCGCGAATGTTAGCAGAGTGAAAGAGTAACAGGAAAAAAAAATTTAATTAAATACCAGGTATGAACGAGGTCGCGAACTGAACATATATATACGTTCATTCTCGGGAAATATACATTTTTTAGGTCTTTGTTCATCAATTTTTATGGTATAAAAAGAATTTTACTTTCAAGACCTGGAGTACAAGTAGTCCTAAATGGAAAGGTTTGTTACTAGTTTGGGACGAATCTTGCATTCTTGTGCAATTAAGCTCTAGATTTACTACGAAACCTTCTCGACAATTATCGAGACGACTAATAATCAGCAGGTAAGTGACTTGAAAACAAGGAAGTATCATAAGGTTTGAAATTTATACTCTACAAGGACTGTATATTCTTACCAGCTAGATATTCTAGCGCGTTTCAAGCGCTAGTCATGGCCACTAGCCCATCTCATGGAAGAGAATGTTAAGATCGAGTCCTGACATTGAAGGGGGATGTCAATATATTATTATCATGGAGCGTGAATCGTGACCAAAATGAGACATGCAGAGGTGTCAGCGTTTATTGATCTCGTCTTGGCTGAGAGTTCAGTTGTAAGTTCCAGTCTGTTCTATGGTTCGTTTGAGCCTCCAGACCATGAGCTCGCCTCAGTACCGGCGAATATTGAGAATTTGAGACATGTCCAACTGAGAATCGGGCACAAACGTTCTGGAGATTCAATCAGCGTTGTTGGGCATCTAATTAAGAAAACGGTTTAATATTGATGGCGGCCACGAAACTTTGCGGTTTCAAACCATCACGGTGACAGGTCCCAAAAGGTTTTCTTTAATGTCATTCTGCCATTAACCAGCATTGTTGAAAGTGTGAATACGAGACAAGGCAACCCGGGTGGAGGATGTCAATAGAATCATGAGGACTTGACATTTCAATTCTATAAATAAGTGTACCAAATTACCGAGTCCAACTTTAATAATTTAATATATTTTGATAACTTGTATGGCATTTTAAATTATAATGAAATATTCTTTTCAAGGATTAAGTTGGACCATTCTGGACGTGGCAACTACTGTTTGCCTTAGTTTTATTGCAGCAAAGTCCCATACTCAGGCTTGAAGGCAGTCTGAAGTTAAGTTAATGGTTGATCCATTTTTCAATTGTTAAACATAAATACTTCGCTAGTCTCGAAATCTGGGGACACTTTCATATTTGAATCAAGATCTTGAATCTAGGATTGAAAGGGTAGCCGGTATTGGCCGTAGTGTAAGAGCATCAAACCCGTTCGCACCAGTCTAACATTTAATGAATTGAAAAATGCAAATACGTTGCTATTCCAAAGGAGGTCTACTTAGGTTCAAAGTTACTGAAGCTTATTGGAATTTCACCTAGATGCAATCTGATTCAAAATTGATATATTAGTGTTTCTTATCTTCTTTGTATAGATTAAAGATTAAACGAAGGTAAGAAATTAACATTTGTGATTTACAAAAAAATTAGAATTGACCAAGTACGACATCATTCCACAATTTGTAGTTTTCAGGCTTGAGCTGCCAGTCCCAGTAGAAGGTGAGTTCCTTGGGCTGGGTGTAGGTGCTGTTAATACCACACTTTTCAACGGCATCAGTGTATCTGGATTGAGTGATGTCAATCCACTTGTCCATAGGACAAGAGAATCCGGGGCCGGAGGTACAAGAATCATGGGGGAAAACAGCATCGTTGACAGTCATTCTAATGAAATCTTCAGAGACGGTAGGATCTGTAGTGTTCTTACAAGACAGCTTTTCAATTGCGACTCTTGTACCCATAGGAACAAGCTCAGAGGTTCTCCAACGGGAGTTAAATTCGGGTTGTTCCCAAGTCAAGTCCTTTTCAGGGTTGGCGACTCCCAAGGCAGTGAGAATGGTAAGAACGTTGGTTTCGTGCATGAAGTTAAAGTACAAAGAGGAGCCATTGGCAGGGCTGGAAGGAGCGGTGAGAAGCTTAATAGCGGAATCCACGACGACACCACCGAGAGATGGGATAGTAGGGTTGCCGTTACCACTGTAGTAGTAGTAATCGAGGGCCCTGAAGTGGTCATAAGCGACCCAGTCATCGGCAGTGAAGTAGTCGCAAAGGGGAGAAGAGCCTTTGACATTCAAGTCATACATGCAAAGAGACATCATGTCGGCAAAGTTAGTGGCAGTGAGATTGAGGCCCGGGACTTCGCTCTTGAGCTTCTTGAGGGGTCTGTCAAAGGCGATATTGGCGTACTTTGGAATATAGTCCTTGTTGATATCGCCGTCAAAGTTGGGACAACCGAGATTGGGAGTCAGGGAGTTTAGACCCATATCAGCGGTTTCATTGAGGACGACGAAGTGAGCATGGTCGGTCCAGTTGGCACCAAAGAAGCCTCTAGCGGTATTGACTGCGGTGATGACAATACGGTTTTGCGAAGCAGTGAAGAAAGGAAGAGTTTGAGTCTCGTTGTAGAGATGGCCATATCTGAGACGGAAGTCAGCGCCGGCTTGGTACATGCCTGCATAACCACTGTAGGGGCCCTGAGTAGATTCAAGTTCCAGATTGTCCAAGTTATAGATGGCAGGAGACTTGTAAGAGTTCAAGAAGTGAGCGTCACCCTTAGCGGTGAGGTTCTTTTGGGGGATCTGGTCAAAGATTTCTCTCATTTCCTTAGCAAGGTCGACGGTGGGGAATCTTTCACCGTGACGGAGATAGACGTGTGCTTGCTCAATTGTGCACTGTTCAGGAGTGTCAGTAGAGATGCCCCAGCCTGGGTGGACGGAGTAGGGGCCGTTACCGCCTTGGTGCTTGAGGAGGTTGAATTGCTGGTTAGCAGATTGGTCATACTGCTTGTAGCTGGAGCGGCTGGCGGCTTCAGCAGTGGAGAGTAGAGCTGCGATAGCGGTTGCGACCTTTGGAGAGAAGAGCATTTTAGAGAATAATGATGAATTGAATGAAGAAAAGAGAGGGAAGGAAGAGACCTTTTATATTGATATCGCTTGTTATCAAGCTATGGCTTTCGATAATTTTTCATGCATATGGAACGGCCAGAAGTGTTCGGCACTTGGATGTCTTTTCCGGTTGGAAATCTTTGCCGGTTAGAATATTACATATGAAGGTAGGTGAGTTGAGTATGGTGAGAGTTGAGTACGATGGGAGTTGATGTTGATATTGATGTTGATGTTGATGCTGATGTTGATGCTGATGTTGATGCTGATGTTGATGCTGATGTTGATGCTGAAGTTAAGTTGAAAGCTCAAGTTAAGTTGAAAACTCAAGTTAAGCTGAAAGCTCAAGTCAAATCAGTTCAAGTTAAGTCAAATCAGCTCAAGTTAAGCTGAAAGCTCAGCTGAAATCAAATCAAATCAGCTCAAAAAGTATTGACTAATCGCAAGAATTGTATTTTGCACGTTGATACTCTGGAATTTACGCAAGTCAATAATTGAGATGAAAGGTTTTGCTAAAGGTGATCTGGTTCTTCAATATTATTGGGTTAAAGGTATGGCACGTTGAACATGAGATTTTGAAAAGCCAAGTTAACGCCATGATCAATCTGAAAGCCAAGTTGTGTCCCTGGAAGCCAAGTATGGAAGATTTTGTACTCAAGATATTTAGTACTGAAGTTGTTAAATTTGTACGGCGATTATAGCACGTTTTTGGGAAATCTGGAGGGTTTTTCAGACAAATTGGCCCTTAGGAATCCAACCGTTTTTTGAAAATCGTGTTATATAAATGAAAGATTCCCTTTGACATATGGGCTTTCAGGTTTACCAGGCTTTATTTTAACAATCAGGCTTTACTTAAGCAACCAGGCTTTACTTTAGTGAAGTTTTTAGTGAAGACTTTGATGATTTAACGATTTGTGAGTTGACGATTTTTGACAGATTTAACAACTTAACGATTTCTGATTTAACGATTTCTGATTTAACAATTTCTGATTTAACAATTTCTGATTTAACAGATTTAACTTCTAATTTAACAGACTCAACAACTTCAAACTATTTCAGACTATTAAAACGATTAAACCTTTTGTCCAAATTTCAAAAGTAATCAATAATAGCTCCATATCGGGATTGCCTATATATTCTGTAAACAGATCGCGGCCACTAATATTTAAAATGACTGTTATCTGCTCTACAAGTCCGACGGTGATAACTGACAAGACTCTTTTATCTTTGTTCCGTTAACTGCACTTTAACGAGTCACTGAAATCTAACGAGTCACTGAAATCTAACGAGTCACTGAAATCTAACGAGTTAGGCATATTGGAAATCTAGAAAATACTATATCTCATTCTCATTCTCATTTTCAATCTCATCCTCAATCTCATTCTCAATCTCCAAATCTACTGAAATTTCAGTAAATCCAGACTCCACCCCGCATTCGGCACTGAGCTCAGAATCATCCGCGGAACCTCCGCGGTTTCGGTAGAATCTCCGACGGCGGTCGCAGAACCTTTGAAATGTCTTGAAGCAACTTTCTTATCTAAAATTCATCAGAAAAAACTTGTCAAGCCCAGCCAAACCTCGATCCCCCAGCTACCACCATAAATATTCGTACAACTCCCTCCCATTATCTTTCTAATAACAAGTTTTCCGGTCTCTGACGCAAATCCTCTCCCTATAACTATGACCTACGACCATTCTCTAACCATCAAACGAGCTGAAGCCCTCGTCGAAGAAAAAATGGGCTTGTACGATCCATCCCACGATGCTCTTCACGTCTGGCGTGTCCGTCGTCTGGCCCTCAAAATTGCACATACTGAAATCAATCGCCATCCAGACATTCCTCTGGACATTGAGGTCGTCGAGCTTGCCGCCCTCTTCCACGACTTGCAAGATCACAAGTACGTGGACTCGCCAACAAGCTCAACTACAACAGACTCCGAGCTCATGGACTTGCTGACGGGTCTTGGAATGGAAGCGTCGCGTGCACAGCTCGTTCTTCGCATCTCCCAAAACACGTCCTATTCCCATGAAAAAAGACTAAGAAAGATGGGTGTTTGGACAGGTTGGCTTCTCGATTGTCGAGAACTCCACTGTGTCCAGGACGCTGATAGACTCGATGCAATTGGTAGCTTTGGAATCTTTAGAGTAATGGCTTACTCTGCAGCTGTCAATCGTCCTCTTTACGCGCTCAAAGACTGTCTTCTCGAGAAGGAGCGGTTTTTTGACATTCGCGATGGCCGAGATACCAGAACCCAGTCTCCAGATTCCGCAGTACAACATTTTTATGACAAGATGTTCTTAGTCAAAGACAGCTTGAAAACTGAAACTGGTAGAGCCGTCGGTGAAAAACGTCAAGCTATAATGGAAAACATTATTGAGGCTTCATATCATGAGTATAGCTTGGATGATTTCCCATAACGCAATGATTCATGATATTTGCATTTTCTTCTGCATTTTATCCTTTAATTCAGTATCATGATTGAGAAAAATAGAATAGAAATAAATAAATAAAAAATAAAAAAGAATAAAAGGAAAAGAATTAAAAGAAAAAGAATTAAAATAAAATAAGAATTAAAAGAATTAAAATGAAATGAATAAAATAAAATAAAAAGAAAATGAATAAAATAAAATAAAATAAAATAAAAAGAAAATGAATAAAATAAAATAAAAAGAAAATGAATGAAAAATAAAATAAATATAAATATAAATAAAATAAATATAAAATTGAATGAAATAAGTATAAAAATGAAAAATGAATGAAAAATATAAATATAGATATAAAAATAAATAAAATAAAAATAAATAAAATGAAAATAAAATGAAAAAAATTACAATAAAAACAAAATAAAAACAAAATCACAATAAAAATAACAAAAAACAAAATAAAAATAAAATCACAATAAAAACAAAATCACAATAAAAATAACAAAAAATAAATAAAAATAAAATCACAATAAAAATAACAAAAAATAAAAAAAAAATCTCTCGCGACTGATCCGCGTCTCTCGCATCAATCTCACTTACCATTACATAATGCCACTATAACCTTATCTTACTTAAGCTTTAATTATACTAGTACCGTCTCTATTGTGCTGATGTAATCTAAAAAAGATTATGTAATAATTAAAGCTTAACACAATTATAGAAGATCGTGAAATTGAGTACAGTATCTTTCCATGTGAGTTGTCAAGAGCACTTCTTGGCCATTAAATTTAAAGTTGAAATTACACTTTATCAGGGAAATATTAGATATGGAAAAACCTTAGTCCTGGAACAGTCTCACATCACTCCTTCTTACGCAGAGCCTCGTAGAGCCTTATGAGGTGACAATTGGTATTCTTGTCTCAGTAACTGAATATTACCCACAAAATCTAAATATAACCAAGACAGCGCTGAAAATAAACAGTAAATTAAAGTAATTAAATAGTAAAAACAAGTGAAAAATTACAATATGAAAATAAATCACAATCTTGTTTCAGGGTCAAGTGAGCGAGACCGAGTGTCATTATCGATCTCAACGTCACTGACTCCTCCAGCGCCGACTCTTCTGCTGGGTCGGCGTGATACAGTTGCGGTGACTATTTGCTGCTCTGATGGCTCCTGGAAGGCAACATCAAAAAGAGTCGTTCGTTTCTGCTGTTGTTGGCTGGTTGGGGACGGAGACCTTTGAGAATCGTTATGGGATGCTGGGCTTTGGGGAGAGTGTTTGTATGCAGATATTTTGTGCACGACCTCTTCTAGTGCTCTGGTCAGTTTGTACAGAGATATGGTCTCGTCTAGTGGCGACGGAGTACGTCTGATTTCTGTGGGTATTATCGGCGGCGACAAAGAACTAGAGCTGGAGTTGTTGTTGGCGTATCCTCTCCAGCCATGGAGACTGCGCAGCTTTGCCAACGCTTGATTGGGTTCCATAAATCCCTGGACAAACTCAATCGCGTAGTACATATCGTCCTCCGTAACTGGAGTAATGCTAATAGCAGTGTTTTCTTCTTTTGATAGCAAAAAGTCCTCGTTATTGTGAGTGACCCACGGATGCTCGCGCAGTTCGTCCATCTTAATTCTATCTTGGGGGGCCTTGGCCAGGATTTTGCTAAACAGGTCGGCCAGGTCGGAGTTGGTACCTGCGGGGAGTTCGACGTCGTCGTTGACGATTTGGTCAAAGAGATCAATCATGTTGCTGGACCTGAAGGGCAGCTGTCCAAAGAGCAGTAGATAGAGCGTAACTCCCATGGACCAAATGTCTGTAGACTTGCCGGAGAGGGACGAGATGTTGATTCCCTTGTTGGCCGCGTGCTCCTTTAGAGTTGTGTGGGAAGATAGGGCCGCCAGTTCTGGGGCCATGTACGCTGGCGAGCCAGCGGTTTTGGTGATTGTGTCGTTGGCAGGGTCGAGGATTTCCGAGACGCCAAAGTCTGCGATTTTGACAACGTCGTCTTCGTCGAGGAGCAAGTTGTCGGCCTTGATGTCTCTGTGGATGACACCTTGGGAATGGAGATACTCGAGACCCAGAATCATGTCACGGAAAAAGAGGCGACATTGCTCCTCGGTGTAGAGCGGCTGGGGAGGAGCGCAGTCATCGTGTTCGCGGTCGTCGTCTTCGTGGGGAGGCACGATGGCGCCCTTTCCGCACCACTCGAGGATCATGTAGAGCGAGTCACCGTGGGGGTCATCTAGGACTTCAATAAGGGTCACCATGTTGGGATGGTCTAGTTTTTTCATAATGGCGATTTCGCGGCGAATGAGGTTCATTGGGTTAGCGGCATCTTCTTCGTGGGGAGGGCCGGGGATTCCTCCGATTGGGGCCTTGATTGGAGGGCCTCTTCGTCGGGCAGTTCTGCGTTCTCTAAGTTGTTCAGATTGTTTGTGTCGTCTGAGAGCGGATTTCGAGTATTCTTTCATGGCCTAGAGAAGGTTAGAATTGGTCTGGAAGGATTTAGACTTGGATTTGAGCGTAACTTGAAGACTGACTTGGACTTGAAGAACTTCAAGAAACAACATCAAGAAGCAAGTCCAAAAAAACTCACGACTAAACTCAAAAAAAAACTTACAAATTGCTCTTGGGTATTTCTATCAATAACGAGCCAAACAGTACCAAAAGAACCCCTTCCAATCTGACGTTGTATTTGATATTGATTGATTGTTTTTCCAGTTTCGTCAATGCGGAAACTGGCATCTAAAGTCTCTTTAATGATTCGAGGAGATGCATTGGGAAGTCTAAACTGATGGCGGGTGGGACTTAGACACGGAAGGGTTGGAGAGGAGTAGAATCTAATGAGGCTTGGTCTGTCGACGGGCACTTTGGGCTTCTGCGGCAGAGTCGAGGCCTTCTTGACCTGGGGAAACGGCGATAGCTGGCTGGAGGACTGGATGTGGGCAGTTGAGAGAGACGAGTGGATAGGAGGACGGGCGGTTTCAGCGGTGCCGATGGTAAGTGTGGTAGGGGTGGCAGCAGAAGCATTAGTAGCAGCAGTAGCGGCGGAAGCAGCAGAAATGAGGTGGTTTTCAGAGACGTCGTTTTTATATTCTACAGAGAGAGGATGTCTGTTAGGAGGGCAGCGTTTTTCGCGAGGAATGTCAAAATAACCGGCAGGCGACTCAGAGTTTTGGCGGTGTTCGCTGATACTGGAGGACGAGGAGTACAGACGGTGGGAGCTGTGGAGCATGCTGTACGGGTTTCTGGACATTTTGATGTCAGCAGAAGGCTCTTGGGTAGCAGGAGCAGGAGAGTTGGGATGCGACGGAGGCATATGAATAATTTGCTGCGAGGCCAGAAGCATTTTTTGTTTGTTTGTTTGGGCGATGGAGATGTCGGGGTAAACGGTTGAGATGTTGGAAGGTGAAAAGTTGGAGCTCAGGGAATATGGAAAGTCGACAGAAAGACGGGACTCAGCAAAGGTGCATTGTTTTGTAGGAGAGCATGTGGTGGTGGTGATCAAGAATGGTGGTGATCAAGGGTGGTGGTTGTGGTGGGTGGTACTCTGGGTGGTGAGTGGTGGTGGTAAGTGGTGGTGGTAGTTGATGATAGACAATATGAGTGGTGGTTATGGTGGTGATGATGGTGATGATGGTGATGATGGTGATGATGGTGATGATGGTGGTTATTGATGTTGGTGGTTATGTTGATTACTATGACTATATTGATACTCGTAATACTCCTATTTCTCGTATTACTCCTATTTCTCGTCAATGAACTCTTAAATCACCGTGATACTTTTTGATGTAACAAAGACAAGAAAATGTCAAAAAGACAAGAAAAATTTTACGAAAAGAAAAATTGCAAAACCAAGGAAATTTTGAATTTATAAACTAAAAATAATCTCAGTCATACAATCTCAGTGTGAGCATTTCTTTTTCGCAACAAAAGAAATGTTGGAGGATTTGGTCTCATTATTCATCGTTGCAACAAAAGCTTGAGAGAAGTTTAAGGCTGCAGACGGTTCAAACTTGGAGGGGAGAAACGGAGCTGGGCGAGGGTCTGGACTGACCAAGGAAATAAAATGAACAGGCAAAGGAATCAGCATCAAAGGCTCATGCTTTCTGGATTACCATGATATTCTTGCTGACAGCATTAGGGCTATCGGCATTGATGTCTATTTTCAAGGTCTTGATGACAGGTTGTTATATTGGGCCGACATAGGTTGGGGGTTGAGGGTTTCATTTCACTTTTCTATTGTTACTTATTGTCACCTATTATCACCGTTCTGTTGTTACCTATTATCACCGTTCTGCTGTTACCTATTGTCACCTCCATCTTGTCGTCTATCCATGCTTGCATCCCACCGCAAACATTTTCTTTTAACCTATTTCTATTTTCAACCTATTTATATTAAACCTATTTCTATTTTCAACCTATATTAAACCTATTTCTATTTTCAACCTATATTAAACCTATTTCATTTCCCAGCCTATTCATTTCAACCTATTCCCAACCTTCAACCTATTCCCAACCCTTTGTTCCTTTACCCTACTGTCGGACTCTCAAAACCCGTTTCCATTTTCAATGACGACATTTGTTAACTTTAGGTTAAAATCGTGTCTAAACTGCCTGTCCTAACCACCGTACTAACCGCTTCCGGGCTTGGTCTGGTCTTCTGGAAATTAGCTTTCAGGGTTGGGGAATAGATAACAATCAACGACGGGGAAAAACAAAAGAACCCCAAGAAAGAAAAAAATGTATATGATATTACATAATTCAACCGGATTTCATGCTCAAAACGGTAGTGTAGCCATTTCTCCCCACTACTATGGTCATGTAGTAATTGTGAGGTTCTGTGCTAGTTGTGCCACGAGGGTAGTACTATTTTTTGAGTTTCTGTTGTGAGTTTTGTTGTGGGTTTTGTTCTGAGTTTTGGTTGGTTTTGTTCTGAGTTTTGGTTGGTTTGGTTGGTTTGGTTGGTGAGGTTGGTGGTATTGACAGGTGGTTTTGGCAGGTGGTTTTGGCAGGTGGTTTTGGCAGAAGTTTGTTCTGAGTTTCCGTATTGTCTACTTGGGTACTAATTTTTAAAGTGTACTATTTGTCTGTCCAAGCTTTTGTGTTCTGTACTGTCTGTTTTGTGTAGTGTGTTGTGTTGTGGGGTGTTGTGGGGTTTGTGTCGTCTGTTTTGTGGTGTCCGTTCTGTTCCGTCCTGCCTGTTCTGTCCGTCCTGCTGTTCTGTCCTGCTGTCCTGCTGTCCTGTTCTGTTCTGCTGTTCTGTTCTGTCCCGCTGTTGAGTCTGTCATACCGCCCTGCCGTCTTACCGTCCTACCTGAAATTAACCTCAGTCATGTCTCTTAACCACTCAGCTTGCCGCATGCTGCACCAAACTCCCAGCGCTGATTCCTGATGAACCGTTAGCTGCACGTTGCGCCTTCCAGCTACAACTTTAATCCCTAAAAGCCCTCAGCAACTTCCGCTTACTCTCCAGCTTCGCTATTTCTATACTTTAAAAGGTACACGAGAACTTTATTCCTTCTAAGCTTCAACTTGAATGAAAACTGTTCCTGAACTCTAATCATTATTGCGGTTTTGATGGTTAATCTTTAATTGAAGTTTGGATGCTCAATTCTATGCAGACGATACGCAATTCTGTGCAGTATATGACTATAAGCGACCTAAGAATTTGTCCAAGCACAGGAATAAGAAAATAGCACAAGAATATACAAAGTTGGCTAAGCATAAGAATTTAGCACAAGATTATAAGAATTTGGCTATAGGCAATTATAAGCTATTATAAGCAATTATAAGCAATTTGATTATAAGCAATTCTAGTACTCTATAAGCAATTCAACCAATTCGCTATAACCAATTCAAACAGTTCAACCAACTCGCTATAAGCAATTCAAACAATTCAAACAACTCAACTATATCCAACTCAACTATAACTCCAAATAATCCGTAAACTCTGTTCCTTTGCAACTCTCGATACAACCTCTGAACCCGTTTCAGCCACCGCAATCAAAGTACCCTTTGTTCTGATACCACCACACATCTATACAACGCAAACCTTCTCTACGCTTATTTCTACAGATCCATTTACCTTATTGTTAAACATGTACGCTGCAAAAGTCAAATCTTGGGATGAAAAATTAAATTCATGTAAACCCATTTTCCATCCTCCCAACATCATGCCCCGTCTGACACCCAGCTCGCTCAGAATCGCTAAAAGGTACCATCGGCTGCTCCCTCTACTGCTAAAGGCCACCCGCGACCTCGAGTCCGCCAAAAGTGAACTCCGATGGCTCTCCAAAGAGCTCAGCTCCCACTCTCTCGATCACGCTTGCTGGCTGCGTAGCAAACACTTTCCTTTGCAATATATACTAGGCTCCCAGCCCTTTGGTGATCTAGACATACTCTGCCAACCAGGCGTCCTCATCCCTCGCTGGGAAACTGAAGAATGGACTTGCAAGCTCGCAAACGTCATGAAATCAAACAGCATCTCCAAGATTTCCTCCATCGACTTCTGCTCCGGCTCTGGCTGTATCCCTCTGCTGCTATCGTCCTTTGTATCTGGCTCTGCCTTCTGGACCGTCGACATTTCCGACTCTGCACTCGACCTCATCCAAAGAAATCTCTCTCACAACGCTTCCATCCTAAATCAAAGAAACACTCACAACGCGTTCTTAAATCAAAAAACCTCTCACAACGCGTTCTTAAATCAAAAAACCTCTCACAACGCGTTCTTAAATCAAAAAACCTCTCACAACGCGTTCTTAAATCAAAAAACCTCTCACAACGCGTTCTCGAATCAAAAAAACACTTTCACGTCCATTAAATTCAATGTCCTGGATACCCATTTGCCTTCCTCCTTTCCGTCTCACATTGACCTTATCACCGCAAACCCTCCCTACATTCCGTCTATCCACGACTCCACCATCCACCGCTCTGTCAAACGCTTCGAGCCTGAACTTGCCCTCGTCGGCAACCTCGAATTCTACTCAGCCATATTCAACCATGCCAACTCCCTCAATGCCCAAGCTATCGTCTGCGAGGTGGGCCACCTCGAGCAAATCAACCATCTCAAGCAATTGGCTTACTCCTACAATCTCTCCAATCTGTCTGCTCCCACTGAAAGGTTAAATTGGTTCTTTGGCTACATGCATGATTCTAATGGTAATCCAAGAGTGGCCCTTTTATGGAAGCATTCATGGGCGTTTCTAGAATCAATTGCACTCAATAGTTAGATTTTGTCTATGGATCAAAGCTTTACATGATATCAGATTTCAGGTGTTTTGCATATTTCTCATTAGCCCATAATGTCATGCTCTATCTACTGATTATCTTCTTTTCTTCTTCTTCCTCGACTAATCTTTACCGCATTAACATTCTCTGTCGGATACACTCGCGTACCATAAAGGATATACCCTCCACCACCTCGCATTGTCATATGAGGATGCATTCGGCCGGGAAGCGTTTGATATCGGCGAATTCGTGTCTCCATTAGCGTCGGCGCCAGAACCCGCAAGTCCTTCTTCAGTATATGGGACGTCTCAACGAGCAATTCCTTTGAAGGGTCATAAATCACTATGGGCCTTGATCCTGCTACCGAATCAATCACCCTCGGAATCAGCGACGGTATGTCGATATTGGTCGCCAATATCATGCCGTCAAACTTCTTATTGTCAATAATATCTCGAACGAAATGGTAGTTCTGGGCCCGTTTCACTCGTCTTTGGTACTGCAATCGCAGATTGTCCGTCAACTCAGCTACTTCTTCCGCAGTCTTGTCTGAAATCTCATACTCCTTTCCTTGATCCAAATCAATAAAATCAAGCCAACTGACTCCGTGCACCATAGACTCAATATACTTGTCAGGCAAATTAAGCATCTTCAGTCCATCTAATTTGGGGTGCTCTTCGTCATGGGCCACCACTATGATCCCTTCTCCATTCATTCGCTCCAGCATGGCTGCTACCATAACTCCACTCATATCATCTGCAACCAAATATGTCCCTCCAGGCCGGATTCCTGCTAAGCTCATTACCAGCCCCAATGATTCCTCAGTAATGTCCATCACTTTACATGCATTTTCCTTGTCAACATAATACTCAATCAACTCTGATGACCCTATTGGCACTGGCATAAACCGTCTCAGAAACTTTTGTTCCTTTCTCTTCATATATTTGGCCTGCGAAAACTGCGTCTTCTTGTCAAACGCTGAATGTCCATTAATAACTTGAGCAATCAGACTTCGACCGCCATCCATTGACTGTTTCTTCAGTTTTTCAATCTCTTTCATACTCAGAGTCTGAGCAGAAGGATCATCCAACAGATCCTGATTGTGCTCGTCCTCTTCAAGCTCATTGATATCTGTACTGAAATCTTCTGACACAATCCGTAGCTGTCGCTCTCCGATGATTTCGTATGTATATCCAAACGGATGGCCAATTATATCATCCGCATAGAATGATCCAAACTTTCCCAGCTTGATGATGTTTCCAGCTGCCAGCTTCAGCACCCGATGGTTTTCTGAAGGTAATCTCAACATGATATAATCTCCATCTCGAATCTTTGATGGATTGAAAAGCTCGTATTGATCTGTCATCTTTCCTCAGTGATTTGCTCCTGCTTGAAAATTTCAGTTGAAAAAAAATCCCGACTAAAAAATTTAGTACTAGAGCTTGGGCAAGGGCACATTATTTAACATCATGCATAGAAATAAATAGTATATTTAATCATTTTCAATAATGATTAACCGTTTGAAAAATATGGTAGAAAGAAATTAATTATATATGGTTTCAACAGCTGGATGTAAAGCTGTTTAAAAATATTGATTGCTATAAGCATGTTCTACCAAGTAATCGTGGCCATGTTCGAGATATTGTTCTCTGGTCACTGAACCTGTCTTGAACTCTCCCGACATGGCCCATTGAGCCATACCCTTCCAAGCATCCAAGGAAGGATCGCGAGCCTTTCGCACTCGAAGCGCACTTCCAACAGGCAATATACTCTGCAAATCAATCTGAAGACGCTCGTCAAACGATTTGAAGTGAGCCTGTCCACCAGTTAAAAAGATATCTTGGTATAACTTTTCACAAATTGCACTGTCAACTCTGCGTAGTAAAATATCATCCAGAATTTCAACTGTTCCTGCTTGATCTACTCCTGCAATAGAAGGTTGAAATAATACTTCTGGAACTCTGATCCTTTCAACGCTCAGATTCAATCGATGTGCTTGTTCTTGTGATTCAGGATCAAACTTTCTAGGTCCATGTAAAAATAAATGAATTGTGCTTTCACGCCAGTCAACAGGAGCTTCTTGTGTGTCTTTGACGGTGAAGTCCTTATCGTATTTTAGGAGTTCTGCTTCCAAGTGTTTGATTTCTTTTTGCTCCTCCTCGTCTTCTTCTTCGTCACTGGCATTAGCTATATCTCTGTAAATTGACCAGTCTCCATCATCAGCACCAAAAGTGTCATCAGCATCTTCGTCTCCCTTTGTTCCTCCTCGTCTTCTCTTACTTCTTCCTGTCTCATTAGATGCCAGTGCTGAAATATTCTTCATTCGCATCTGTGAAGCCAAAGATTTCCTATTTGCTAACTCTTCTTTCAGCTTCTTCTTTTCCTTTACTTTATCCAGCAGCTTGCTGCGCTGGTCACGTCGCGCGGAAATCCAGCCGTCAAGATCACTATCTCTCCAGGCCTGCTCTTTCGCCTCTTCTTCCTCGAGTCTCTTCTGTTCAAGTATCTTCTCTTCCTTAGCTCTCATTCGAGCATCATAATTTGCCTTCAACAGTTTTTGTTTCCTTTTCTCTTTGATCTGGTCTTCGGGAAGCTGATCATCTGGAATATCAACTAATGGGAAAGTCTGTGGTTCTGTTTCTTCATCCCCCAAATCTTCTTTTCGAGCCTTTTTCACTGCTCTGTTGAGATCATTAATAGCTTTCTGTAGAGCAGCCATATCTTTAAACCCTTCTCTATCTAAAGTCTTTTTAACATCCTTTTTAGGGCCAGCTTCAACGCGAGCTTGAAGCTGTCGATAATACTCTAAATCATTTTCTTTTTGCATCAACTTTTCAAGTCTCATCTTTGACGCTTGTTCTTGTAACCTTCTTCCACTCTCTTTTCTTCGTTCATTGATCTTGTCCAGCTCTTCCTGCGTTTTCTCCTCCTTCACAATCTCCGTATAAGGGATTTGAATGACCCGCTCTCTAGCTTCCAAGCCGTCAAACTTGATGAAATCCGCAATCTCTTGAGAATAGTTTTTGGATACATAGCAGTGATCGTGAACCAGATATGACGCTTGAGACAGTGACACTTTTGATGGAAAGTATGGATATTTCAAGTTCAGCAGGTTTTGCATATAGGATGCCGACTGTCTGCCTCCCCAGTTGATTCTCTTGGATAGAGAAAGCTGAGCTTTACCTTCAATCACAGGAATAATATGTGTTGATTCATTACCAGAAGACACCACAACCCCATTACGGCCTCCATTGTATCTGTATGAAAAGAGTGAATCCAGCCCATAGGCGACTGAAGGAGCTCCATAGGCTTCAAAGAATAGCTCATTGAACGTTTTCCGCTGAGAAGAAGGACATCCAAACAGCTCAGTCATTACTATTGGATTCTCCAGAGAGCCTTGAGATTCTACTCCAAGTTTTAGAAATGAGTAGTCGAGTAGAAGTTCAATGCCCTCCCAGTTCGAGACTATGGGCCCGTCAAACGGAATTTTCATGTTCTGTTTGCCATTGCTATCGAGATAGATATCGTTACCGCAAAGAGTGTATGACTGGTTGAACTTCCTATCGCGATACTTGGAATACTGCGTAGGAAAGACGTGAGCTGGTTGGTCTGAAGCGTATCCCACTCGAGTGTTATATGTTCCAAAGTCGATAACAATAGGTCTTCCTGATTTCCAGCCTCCAGATATTGGCTCTGCGACCTCAGACTTTGGGTAGTCTCTAATATCATATACCTTCAACGGAGCAACACTGAAGTCCTCCTCTTCTCGCCTTGCGGGTTCTGATGCCTCCGGTGCCATTGTTTCGTGTATGCTATTCGCAACTAAAATTTCATGAGTCGCGGCGGTGAACTTGAGTTCTCATAAGAAACGGGTTAGGGTTATTCTTTCAGTGGTTATATATGAAACTTTACAACTCACCAACTTTCTCTTTTGCTACGGACGCAAACTAAAATTGGCTGAATTTTAATAGTACAATATGTCTGATTCTTCATTTCCTGGCAACAATATTTTGACTCTGATTAAGAGGTAAGCTATATAATGCAATTGAGTTGGTTATTTTGAGTTCTAACTGATTTGTATGCTTAGATTAGAAGCTGCCACCTCCAGATTAGAGGATCTCACTGAGTACCAGGTTGATGCGTTAAAGGGCATCAGCAGTCCTCCCCATACCGACAATGAAGTTTCTGGTGCTGCTTCTGGTGCTGGTGCTGCTTCTGCGCCCGTTGTTGAAGCCCTACCAACAAGTATCGTTGAGTTTGACAAGTACTTTGACGAAAACGTTACGCCTTTTCTGGAGAAGAGTAAGGAAATTGGGTCTCTGGTCGAAGTGCAATCTAAGCAAATTGAGGAAGCCCTCAATTCCACTCGCAAGTTCTTGCACGCTGTTTCCAAGTCCAAGAAGCCGACTGATTCGCAAGACCCGGCGCTCAAGCACTGGCTGGAACAAATCAGTACGCCTTTGCAGGAAATTGTCAATTTAAGGGAGAGCAATAGACTCTCACCTCAAGTTAACCATTTGGCTACAGTTTCTGAGGGTGCAGCAGCTCTGACTTGGGTAGCAATGGATGTTCCTTCTCCTTATATTGGTGAGTTTAAGGATAGTGCGCAATTCTATGCCAATCGGGTACTAAAGGAGTTCAGAGAAGTTGATAAAGTTCATGTTGAATGGGTTCAATCCTATCTGAAATTACTCTCAGGGCTACAAGCTTATGTTAAGGCTAATCATCCTACGGGAGTCAGTTGGAATGTAAAGGGTGTACCATTAGCTGAAGCTGCTGCTGAAACCCCCAGCTCGTCAGATTCTAAACCTTCAGCTCCTGCTGCTACTTCAGGAGCCGCTGGTGGTGCTCCTCCTCCTCCCCCTCCTCCTCCTCCTCCTCCAGCCAACTTATTTGATGATATCCAAGCCGACTCTGGTTCTTCTAAAGCGACCGGTAGTGCTGCTGTGTTCCAAGAAATCAATCAAGGTTCCTCCATAACTTCTCATTTGAAGAAGGTTGACAAGAGCCAAATGACCCACAAAAATCCAGAACTTCGCAAGGCTGCTCCTGCTGTTCCTTCCGGTAAAAAATCGCCTGTTCCACCTAAGAAGCCTACTTCTATTTCTGCTAAGAAGCAGCCAAAGAAAGAACTGCAAGACTCTAAATGGATTGTAGAGCATTTCGAAAACGAGCACGAAATCGTTCTCGAAGTTGAGATCACTCAAGCTATTTTCATTGATAGATGCTCGAATTGCACGATTCAAATCAAAGGAAAGGCTAATGCTATTACCATCAATGGCTGTGAAAGCATTGGAGTGGTTGCTGAATCTTTGGTGTCTTCAGTAGATATCATCAAGTGTAAAAAGCTTGGATTCCAGTCTACTGGCAGGATTCCTACCATCAGCGTAGATCAATCTGATTCCTGTCAAATCTTCCTATCTAAAGACTCTCTAGATATTGAAGTTTACACTTCTCAGACTACTGCTCTAAATATCAATATTCCAAAGGATGACGAAGGTGAATTTACCGAATCTCCAGTTCCGGAACAATTTGTCCACAAGATTGTGAACGGTAAGTTGGTTAGTAGCATTGTTGACCACGCTGGTTAGACATTCTTTTGTATTATCAGCAGAATTGGAAATATATTGAGTTTGTAATAATTGACTTTAAACCACATGAATCAAAATTTCATTCACTTTAACTAGCTATCTACAAAACTTCATTCATTTTAACTAGCTATCTACAAAAATAATTACTATAATACAAATTGTTTACTTTCGTCTTCTGGTAACATAGAACATATAAGCACGCTCGTGCATATCCAAAGAGAAAGGTGAAATGACTTCTGAATGGCCAGGTCTTGCAATAGGATCACGCATGTAAATGGCATGGCAGGTATCAAAAGACACTTCAATATGGTGAGGGAGGATGGCAAAGGGAGAAAGGAAGGGACGAGGAGCCCAAGGTGTGAAATATGGTTTTTCAGGCTCTTGTAAACCGTAGTGACCACCACTCAACCATGGAAGTTTGATGGGAAGAACTGAACTAGAGTCTGCCTCCGCAGCTTCAGCATCAACTAAAGGAACTTCTTGAAGAGCTTCAGCCCACTTGGGATCATAAGGTCTCTTGTAAGAATCCGGAGAAGAAGGATCAAGAAGTTTAGCTTTTGAAGATTCCTCGATTTGCTCTGAACGGATTTTGATGATTTCTCGTAAAAGCTTCTTAACGTCTAATGCGTGTTGAGGGAGGTTTTGGGGAGCTACTGGCTTACCCTCGGCATCAGTCTTTCGTGGAGGAAGGAATTCAGCAACAGTTTGGTCAACCTTAGCTTCGTCCACTTCTGGGAGAGCTTCTTTTGTACTTTCGATATCTTGAGAAGATTCTTCAGCTTTAACCTCCTTGGCTTCACCGGCTTCAACCTCCTTGGCTTCACCAGCTTCAACCTCTTTGACTTCATCTTTAACCGTCTCAGCAGACTCTTCACTCTCTTCTAGTTTAGATACCTTGGTTAAAACAGCACGCTTACCAGTGACTAATTGAAACACAGATAAAGATTTAGATTGAACTTCATTTCCAAATCCAAAGTCTGGTAATGAACCATTTTTATCAAACACATTTTCCTTGAGCAGAATCTTTTTCAAAACAGAAGACGGCGAAAGAGCGTTGATATCTTTGTTCATGTTACTGAGAATTTCATCGTTTGTTTTGGAGATCTTTTTGGCAATGGATTCTCTGTCTTTAGCAACCAACCAAGGGTGTCTTGATCTAAAGTGTTCTCGCATTTTGAACATTCTCTCAGGATTTTTTTTGGCCTTCTTAACATATCTGTTATATCTGGTAATTTGGCGGTTTGCGAGCTCGATAGACTGTTTCAAAGATGGTTTCGAGCGGCCGGTAGCTTGCAAAACTCGCTCTGGGTCACAAGAAAATACATCTCCTGCTTGAAGCAAATATCCGGGGTGCTTGATAGTGACGCCATTCACCTTAACCTTTCCATATCTAATGAACTGAGCGGCCTGTCTTGGTGACGATGCAAACATAGATCGAAACATTGCAATATCTAAACGCTTTTCTAAACAGGCGTAAGTTTGAAGAGCAAATGGCGTAATTTGTTGATTTTCTCTTTCAGCAGCTGATTTGAGCGGTGCGACAGCGTTGAGTCTACCATCGAAATGATTTCTGAACTGTGTCTCCGTTAACTTTTCACCATGATAGGCTCTGGTTTCGGCTTTGGCGGTCCATTTCTGTTGATATAGAGTACCTCTTCTGAAGCCCTTATTCCAGACCAAAGCATTGAACAAGTTATACTTGTTCCAAGAAGCTCTAATGCGCTAATCAAATTAGTCAATTATCTCTGACTGCCTGCCAGTATTCATACCTTTCTTTGTAAAGAAAACAACAAGTTTTGTCGCTTAACCATCTTTAGATCGTTGGTGAAGCAAGAGAAGATGTTTGAAAAAATTTCAGCATATTTGGTTGGTTTAGAAATTTCACGTACCCAAAAATACACAAGACTCAAAAATACTGTCTTATATTAACACTCATTTTCGCGTCAAGTTTGTGACCAAGAACAAGATACATCTGAAGCTAGCTGAGATGACGGAGAAAAAGACGACGCGAGAATGGACTATTGAGCAGGAAATCGTCTTGTTCAAGGCGATATGCCGTTTCAAGCCCGCCGGCAAGCACAAACACTTTCGAATGCTTTCAATATATCAAATGGTCAACAACTCAAATATACAAAACTCTAGCTCACCGCTGTCAACCCACGATATCTGGGAAAAGCTAGAAAAGCTATACAATCTGGAAGGGCTTGATGAGCTAGAGGATACAAGCAGCATCATTGCTGAAGAAGAAAATCTGAAGCCTCCCAAGTACTTTGGAAGCCTCGGAGGAAACTTGTCAACTGATGGATCATATATAAAGGACTTTGAACTTGATTGGGAAGAGTTTGGGCCCTTTATCCAGGAAAGAGCGTTGGCTAAGGAAGACGATGCTACTGATTCCGATAGCGAAGGCGACCGGGAAGCCCCAGCTTCTTCGGCTGGAGAAGAAGAGGAAGAAGAGGAAGAAGCTCAAGAAAGCGAGCAGGAACAAGAGTCAGAAGAAGAGCAGGAACAAGAAGAAAGCGCGCCCCAGAAGCGAAGCAGGCCAGGCACGAGAAAGCCAGCTACCAGAGCTACTCGAAATACACGACTGAGGACTGCCAAACAGAGTGAGCCTGAGCCATCGGAGCCAGAAGTCGAGCCCTCAGATAAAGAAGAGCCTCCAAAGCCTACGAAGCGAGCTACAAAACAGACTGCCAAAGCTAAAGCACCGTCAAGACGTAGTCAGCGAAGAAAGTAGCCTTAATTATTTATTTTTTTGCATAATTCATATACAAGATGTTAGCATCTATATACCTTTTCGCTTATAGCATATCTAGACATGAATATATATGATGCGTTGGAAGCATATTTATTTTCTGGCTTGGGAGTATCTCTGCCATTGACCACCACCTCATAGAAAATGAAAACGGTATATCCTCCAGACACCCTCCGTCACTTTACACCGCTGGTGATTCTCTCAGGTCTGGCGATTCCTGAAGGCGACGATGGCAAGAGCCACTTCCATTCGTGGGCCAATACTGCTAAAGACGTTTTGAAGTCGCACCCTTTAACAGAACATGGGGAAAAATTAGTTACCGTCTCCAGGTCTACAAACACAGAAGAAAATGTTATAATGCCAGAGCTGTTTTGGAAGTTTGTTCGAAAGTCCACTAAGATGGTGGATTGGAATCCTCAAGCAATTGAAGTGTCTAGACGACAATCACCGCATTTGTTAAACATACAGTTCTTGAAAGGTGATGGCGATTTTGTTTTGCCAGCAATTAAGAAACAAATTCCAATTCAGAGATCTAATACTGGGCTGCCAACTAGCTCAAGCCAACTCTCACTTAGCAGGCAGGACAGTAAGAACTTTGAAAGCCAATATCCCTCGGGAGCATCTCATTCTTCGTTATCACCATTGAATCCAAGTTCTGTGCTATATCCCGATGGATTAATGTCGGTGCAATGGCTACAAAAGTATCTATATCTAATACCTGGCGTTTTTGTGAGCCTCCATTTACTCCAAACGAACTTCAGTTCACGAGAGGAAGAAGCTGCATTTGATGAACAACTCACAATTCGATTGAACCGTTTGAAAGGTCAATTGACAAGGAGAAATATTAAGCTTGTTGTTATCATGGTGTCCGAAGCTTTACCTTCAGTCGACCCAACTCTTAACGATCGTATTTACTATCTGAGGAAAAATACTGGATTGGCTGCACGAACTGGACTGTTTTTCCTTCCACCGAGTACTGAGATAGAACTAGACACTCTCGTGGAAACGGTTTGCCAGCTATGTTTCACTGCTTCAACTGAATTTTACTCAAGCCTCGCCAAAGAGATTCGAAGGAAGCGTGGAGGACGTCCTAAAGTCCTTTCTGCTGAAGACGCTGCAGAGATCTCTACCTCGCCACTGTCAAATGCTGGTTGGGAAATCAGATACTCTTATAAACTTGGTGTACTAGCTGAATTTCGACAAGAGCTAGAATCTGCGTCAAAAGCATTTGAGCTGACATATGAAATGGCTATTGAATTGTTTGAAACGCTTCATCCATTAACAGAAACCTCAGCTAAACGCTGGTGTGAATTTAGAATATTTTTGGATACTGTGGCATATCATATTGTAAAACTTCATTTCTACCTGGGACTGCCACATCTTGGATACAAGAAGTTTTTGAGCCATCTGAAAAATGTAGGTGCAATTTTGGAGAAGAGCTTTTCAAGAAAAGGATTTGCTTTTAAAAACTGGCGGGCCACTCAATATTACCTGTTAGCTGATCTAGTGGCCAAAACAAAGCTGCGTGTTGAAGATATTCCCTACGATGATCAAATTCCTTCTGAATGTTTACCAAGATGTGGAAATCTATATTTAACGGTTGTGCAGTTATGGGTTGAACTTCTTAATGGCGAATTTGAGAGAACTGAGGATCCCTACATGAGCCAGGATACAACTGATATGGATCAAATGAACAAACTTATAAAAAGCCTTTTATTGAAAGCAAATGATGAGTTCACCAAAGAAAAAAATTTCAGAACTGCTGGTTATACTTACTATCTGCTAGGAGAAACATATCTGTTGCAAGACAAAGATCCAAAAAAAGCGTATGAATATTACAAACTTGCAACAGAAATTTTTAGAAGAGAAAAATGGAAGCCTTTAATGACTACTGTATTGAAGAGGCTTTTAGAAACATCTATAGCTCTCGAGGATAAAACTGAGAGTTCTTTAGCACAATTAGAATATACCCTTCATGTTGATGAGCCGGATACCGCATTGGAGCAAAAGTTTGAAAATCTTATTGAAGCAGAAGAAGTTAGAACAATTGATCTGGAGGAAACTGAGACGTTCAATCTTTATTCAGCTACTTTTTCTTTCAAGAACGAAGAAAGTTTTCTTGGGTTACCAACACACTCTCAGCTTACATTAACTTGTCATTATCCTGGCCATGCTGAAAGCCATGTCATTGAAGATATCTTGATAAATATTGATGGATCGCTACCCTCAATTCATGTCACAAATAATAGTGACTTACCAGAATCCAATTTGATCAAGTTAACTCAATTCAAATTAGAAAATGATGAAGCGGAGTTCAGTGATAGAGTGCTTCATTGCGAAGCCAATCTGAATTTCAGTCCTGGTCAAAAAATTGTTTTGGAATTTGAGCAAATTCCAAAGACCCTTGGTGAAGCGAGTTTGTCCTCGTTAAAAGTGCAGGCTCGCCATAAAAATCTCAGGTTGAATATGGAACTGCCCATTAAATACAGCACGTTTGGTGCCTCTGAATGGTACGAGTCGGAAGGTCTAAAGCCAAGGTTTGTAAAAATTGCAAAGCCATGGAAGATTCGCTTGTCACCTAGGCCTTCAAGAATACAAGTGAGCTTGGAAAATGCAGGTCCATTCGCAGTCGGTGAGAAAGTCGTTCTTAAGGTGAAATTTAAGAACGATGAGCCACAAGATGTTGTGTTAACATCAGCAGCAAAGACTGTAGATAAGTTGGGAAATCTTATTGAGAGCAAATGGACGCCAGATTCAGAATCATCACCGTCTACCATTGAAAAACAGAATATTCCCGCTGGAGAAACTAAATTGGTTCCTTTACAAGTGCAAATTCCTTCTGTTGCGATTAATGGTTTTACAGCAGAATTTGCTATTACTTACTTTTCAGTTTCGGATCAAGAAACGCTGGTTAAGGATACTACCAACTTCACAATACCTGTCCAAAAGCCATTTGTTGTTAATTTCGATGTTAATCCAAGATATCACACGAAAAACTGGCCTAGTTTTTTTCTTCCCTCTCTTTCTGATGATGAAGACTTTGGAGTGACTCCGAAAATTTGGAAAAAATGGGAATTATGTGCTTCAATTCTATGCTTAAATGAAGAGGGATCTATAGATTTATTGAGGTCTGAACTAAAGATTGATACTCCTGAAAATGCTGTTTGTGAGATAGTTGGAATGCCAGCAGAAGAGGTGAAGTTATTTGAACACAACGTCAGGCATAACGTGAGCTATATACTTGATACTGCTAGATCTGGAGAAAAAGAGATTCGACAAGTTGCCGTTGAAGCATTTTTAAAGCTGGTATGGAAAAGAAAGGATTGTGATATTGTGAATGAGTTCAATGTTCCGTCAGTAAGACTGAATCTACCCGTCATTGAACCCCGGGTTATTGTTGGTAAGTATTTTGTGAGGTTTTTTTTTTTTTGTGATATTAACTGTATTGTAGATATTGAAAGAGCTGGAGATCAGAATGAGACTTTACTTGCAAAGTATCATTTGGAAAATGCAACAAGTCACATCTTAACTTACTCAGTAAATATGGGTTCTAGTGAGAACTTTGCATTCCAAGGACCGAAGCAATTGGTTATTAGAATGCTTCCTTATACAAGACGAACCATTGAATATGCATTTCTTCCACTGAGCAAAGGCCTATTGGCCATTCCTGGACTTAAGGTATTTGATGTGAACTATAAAAAGACACTTGTTCCACTTCCAGCTTCTGATCAACTGAAAATTGAGCAAAAGAGTCTTTGGATCATAACTTGAAGGCAGATCACATCTTTGGATACCTTTATTGATTGTTTTCTGTCTGGCTCGTTCAAATACTTTGCTACTTGTATGGTTAGAAAAACGGATGTGAAATAGCTCTTTTTGAAATCATATTCAATAGATTCTCAGTAGTCGAGATTTGTTCAAATTGCAAAATGTCTTGATACGAAGCGAATTGGTACGAATGTAAATTTTAATGATTGCAAATTCGTAGGTTTAAGTCACTATTGTTAATAGTGATCCAGAGGAGATACGTTGGAAACTCTGTTGACACAAGTTCATGTGTATATGAAGCAGGTCCAGATGAAGTTACCGTCTGGAGAAATACGAAGTCTTTAGAGTGGTGATTCTTAAGGTGTTGGCTATAGATGATAACCTTTATAATAGAAATTTTGGCATTTAGTACTATTGATCACAAATATCACAAACTATATCCGTAATCTGAACTCAGAAAGTTTCTGAACTGGTCTCAAGTTTTCTCGATTACTGATTTGTTTGGCTTTCGTATATGAACTGCTTGATTGAAGTTCATACTGAAATATACACGGGATTCTAGGGCTGGCATTACCTGAAGGGAATTCTTACTATACAATAGAAATAATTTTCTGATTTGGCACCAATATTAAAAATTGGAAGTGCTTAATTTATATAGGGTTTTCTATTTTATTTGATTCTTCCTTCCTCTTCTTTTTCTTCTTCCAACTTCTAGTATTAATCCTCGAAACTAATTAAAAATGGGCGTTACTATCAAATCTCTTTCTCCTGGTGATGGCAAGACTTTCCCCAAGACCGGCGATACCGTTTCCATGCACTACGTCGGAACTTTGGAATCTGGCAAAAAGTTCGACTCTTCTCGCGACAGAGGTACTCCCTTCCAAACCCCCATCGGCGTTGGTCGTGTCATCCGTGGCTGGGACGAAGGTGTCCCTCAATTGTCTCTCGGTGAGAAGGCCGTTTTGACCATCACTGGTGACTACGCTTACGGTTCCAGAGGATACCCTGGTTTGATTCCTCCTAACGCTACTCTGATTGTAAGTACAAACTAGCGTCTTGCCCGCACTGTATATCGTTTACTAACTGTTTTGCTCTAGTTCGAAGTTGAATTACTTGCAATCAACTAAACACGCTCTCCTCAACGTTTATATAGTCTGTAGTATATTGTGATCTAAGTATTCATTGATATCCTACAAATCTTTCGAATTCTTACGTTCTAGTCAAATTTTCAATTATCGAAGTTATATAGGTACAAATTTTACCACTCGGACCAATCACATAATCGTATGGAGTGGTATACGCTCGGTGACCTTAAAAACGGTTAAAGACAAGAAGTAAATGCGAATGTCAAATCACCAGGGAAATAAATTTCAACTGTACTCTGATATAGATATGTTTCCATTAGGAATATATACAAAAGTACGTAAACTCTACATACAAGAGAAGCCGGGGTAGATCACGCAACTGAGCTTGGTTGGATAGCTTCTAAACGCTTCTGTAAAATAGGTCTTTCTTTCGAAATACGAATTTGAGCAAAAGTAGCTTCAGCGATGGCTAATTGTTGCATGATCTCAGAAAGAGAAGGTGCCGTTGAAGCAGTCTTGACCAGATAGTCATAGGCCAAATCGTTTTCTTGAAGATGCAAGTAAATTTGGGCAAGAGTACCAAGTGCAAGTGAATCAGTATCGTTCAACTCAAGAGCCTTATTACACAATTCAATACTGACATCAGATTTAGTATTATCAGATTGGAAAATGGCAAGGGCTTTGTTAACATAAGGAACAGTTGCAAATGACGAGCCAGCAGCAAGGGCCAATTCAATTGACTTGTCAAACTTAGCAATGGCTTCTTCATGCTTTCTAACATCATTCAAAATCTCACCAAAGTAGTTTACAACCTCATATGAATTAGGATTTGATTTCTCAAGAGCTTCAAAATGCTCTAGGGACTTTTCAACTCCGCTTGCTCTGTAGTAAGCAACACCGATTTGGATATCAGAATACAAGAAGTCAGGATCAAGTTGAATAGCCTTTTGGTAGTGCTCAACAGCATCGTCAAGGAGACCAGCAACAAACTCCATTTGGGCAATATGATGGTAGATTGAAGCGCAGTTGATGTCTAATTGAAGAGCATTCTGGAAGTCAAGAGTAGTAGCAGTATGATTATTTTGATCAAGGAAGAAATTTGCACGCAAAATATAAGCAAGAACAGTAGGATGCAACTCAATACTGCGCTTGACAAAGTCAAGGCTTTCTTCAGGCTTTCCAAGAACATGAGAGAAAATAGCCATGTAGACATAAGCATAGTATACAAATTTACCGTTCTTTTCACTAGCAGACTTGAAAAGCTCAAAGGCTTTAGAGTAATCTTCCTTGTGAATTGCTTCGAAACCCAATTTTGTGTCATAGTCATCAGAGTCAGAAGTAACAGATTCAAGTTCAGCGGGAATGGGATGTTTACCGTAAGATCTGAAAATACTAGAGATATGGTAAGTATTTTTGATCTCTTGGGGTCTTTCTTTCAAGATCTTTTCGGCTTTAGAAGTAACGAGGGCAGAAATAGCACGGTCGACAGCATTGCTAAGAGTAGGGCTTTGCAAATTGGAGAGAACCAAGGCGGAGGTGTAGTCAAAGATAGCATCACGAAGGTTACCCAAGTTTTCATTAGCAGTAGCTCTTCTGACAAGAGACTTTTCATTGTCGGGTTGCAGTGCCAAAGCTTTATCACAGACTTCAATAACCTTTTCGTAGTTTTTCAAGCTGACATAGCACGCAGCTTGATTGGAGTACAAAATAGGGTCATCATGGCATTTTAACGATTTTGCGTACATTTCCAATGCTTTTTCAAACAGCTTCTTTCCATACAATTCATTACCAGCAAGCTTGAATTTGTGGGCTAGCTTCTGTTTCTGTTCAATAGCGAGACCCTTAACAGCATCAAAGTCTTTAATATCCGGGTATTCAAATGAGTATTGTTCATCTTTAATCAAATCGAAACCATACAAGGTAGGCTTAGAATCTTCAGTAGGAGAAGCAGCTCCATTGGCTTCTCTAGCTTTTCTTGACTTCTTTTTCTCCTGCTTACTCTTTTGTTTCTTTTTGTTCTTCTTTCCAGATCCTGCATTGTCCTTTGGATCGCTCGACGATTGTTGGAGATAGTAGTATGCACCTACGCCGGAGCCTGCCACTACGACAGACCCAACAATGACGGCGGTCTTATGAGATGCTACAAATCCTGTAACTTTATCCCAAACGGTAGTCTGAGAGCTCATGTTTCCTTTGTCTGAGTGATTGAAACACGACCGTGGGAAGAAGTGAATTGCAGTAGAAAATAAAAAATTTTGAGGTGAAAAATTCTTGTAGGGTAACGTTTACGAATATATATGCTTATAGTTCAAACTCTTCAAGTACTTGTTTAGTAGAGTTTCGTCTGGGCCATGCAACTTCAGCGCTTCGAGAGCTTTTGAACATGGTGATACATCCATAACATAAATCTCTAGGGCCTTCTAAAGCATCTTCGTTGATGCTCTTCTCATCCTGTCCGAGCGTCATGACACTAATTTTATGAATCCACGACAGAGCATCGTCCTCGCATCTTGTCCCGCAGACTTTACACTTTTTGATAGATTCTGGAGGAACGCTGGAGTACTGAGGTAGATCAAACTTGGATCCAAGTTTGTCAATGGTGCGGACGACAGTAGCAGTAACACTAGGGAATGCTTCGTCAATATCCTTAAAGTAGCGATGTAAAAGCAGATCCATTGACATAGTTTTGGTGTTTACATTTTTGCCTTTGGCTCCATATCTGCTTTCAATCGTAGCCATATGAGAAGGAGGTACGGTCAGATCATGAAGCGCCAGGTAGGATTTGATCTCTGTATCGTATAAATCAGCAATGGGTCGGATTCGAACAATGTCGGACTCTGTTAAAGGACCGGTTTTTGTTGATTTTGTGACCAAGTCAGTGGGTATCAAGCTGGCACCAAGCTCTACTCCTCGGCCTTTACAAACAAGCCCGATAGCCCGTTCTGCCAAATATGTCAATGTGAACGGTTCAAATATACTCTGGCATCCGTTTTTAACTGCGTAAGATGTGACCAGGCGGTCAATTATGATGGTTGTAAGATCAGATCTCGATGTGCTTGAAGGCAGTATGTCTAGAATTTGGCTGAGAGACTTTGGCGTATCGACAGGCTCCAAGCCTGGAATGCTGTTAACATGAGAGTTTATCTCGACTTGAATGACTTCTAGGTCCTCATGACTAGCAGAGTCAAAGAACGAGTCCAGCGATATGGAATCATACTTTTCGATATCACCAGCATATTTTGCGAATAGCCAGTCCTTCACCCAGTCCTCTTTGCCTTCGTCCTCTGGGTCCAGAATTCTCACGACGTGCAAATAGAATCCGACTCTTCTATGGCCTTTTCTGTGGCCATCTAGCAGATCGCTCAGCACTCGCACGACCATTCCAGCTGCTTCAACTCCTGCTCCGTACACAGGCACCAGCACTTTGGCTGTTGTCTCGATAATGCTCTTGTCCCTTCGGTATAATGGCTTGTAGACATCCTCACCAAGCTGTTTCCTCACCTTGGTTGAAATGAATCGATCAAAACAAGGCAAGCAAAAGGGTTCTGTTCTTGTCACGGTCACTGATGTTCGAGGCTGAGGAAGGGACTTTGGACATCTTTTGCACGGATCTTGACCAGCAACTGGCTTTTTTGAAGTATTAGCAGGGACACCAACCCTTGAGACCATTGTCGTCGACATTTTTGATTGGCAGCAAAGTTGGAGCTGTAGCTTGAAGTTGTAGCTTGAAAAGTTGGAGTTGAAGTTGTAGCTTGTAGTTGGAATACTAAAATTTTTATAATTTTCAGAAAATATATTGGGACTAGCAGCTTGGGACTTTTACATCTTCCCTTAAACAACATGTCTTCTACAAACTCGAAAACACAAGATTCTCAGCCAGCTGAACCTGAAAAGAAGAAGCTTGAGGATCTCAAGTTTTATCCAGACAAGCCTACTGAGTTTCATCATAAAGCACAATTCGCAACGTGAGTTGGCATGTTCGTGATGGCTACCTGTTTTGCTAACTGTACTCTAGAAAGCTTCCTTCTCAATACTATGACCCTTGTCAAGAAGCTTCAAAAATGTCCATGAACTGTTTAGCAAGACACAATTACGATCGTGATATGTGTATGGAATACTTTCAAGCCTATAAGGAGTGTAGACAGGAGTGGATTGACCAACGAAAGAAAGACAGAAGGTCTGGATTCAAATGGTGATTTGTTGTACATGCTATATAGTCTTAAACATGATTCTCCACACGCGTAAATTGTGGATTGGAGTCTGTTTATATTGTCATGATCACATAGAGGTGTTCATTTCTAGCGGTGTTCATTTCTAGCGGTGTCCATTTCTAGCGGTGTTCATATCTAGAGATATATTCAAGAAATATATTCATTTCTAGAATATTAGAAGTATCTTTTCAAATCATTCAAGCATTGTACCTCCTTGCTCAAAGACGTTTCCACTCAGAATCAGATTTAGGTTCTCAAGAGCAATAAGCTGTCTGAGCATCCGAGTAAGTAATCTTAAAGAACAGTGTAGTTTAATGCTGTTCTTGTTTCTTCTAAGCCTGCAGTTCAGTCAGGCTGAATAATGACATAACACATCTAAAACCAAATATCCCGTGCTATCGTTCTGCCCAAGATGTTACAAAGTTGCAAAATATGGCAGCTCCATGTCTCTTAAACTTTTATTTCCGTCTGTATTTTTCGCTCACGATTTTCTTTTCCCTCTATACTCAAGTAGCTCATAACGCCACTATTAGGACTCTGGTTGCTAGCTAACAGTAGAAGTAAATACCATGTATGGTGGAGGTAACCCACGATCTAGCTACAGATATCCTCGAGATATATATCTGCCACAGCTCTCTACTCGAGCTAGATTCCACCACTCACTGTCATCAGACCAGACTCTGCCAGAGCCTGAAGCCTTTGAAGATGCCGACTCTCGACAGGACTTCTTGTCCTCTAGGCTCAACTTTGAACTGCAACAGGAGATCTCTAACCACCATCTAAGCAGCAACGAAGATGAAGGCCCAGAACTCGCTTTAATATCATACCATAACGACGACTTAACTACAGACCAAAATACCGAGCAGTTTCGGAGACACAGAAGGCTACTCGGAGGCCACGGACAAAGCACCCTTCAAAGCAGACAGTTTGCATACCCTCTACCAAGTAGATCTCTAAGAATAGGCGAAAGTCTCACCATCCATCCCACCATCTGGCCCAAAAGAAAGCAGCACTATATGAAAACAGTTACAAATAAGCACAGATGTTACTCGACTTGGCTGAGAAAGGGCTCAAGATTCACAACAACCAACGATGAAACCATGAGAGTCAGTTATTCTGATATTGAGAAAAACATTGTAATGGTACAGTTCCGAAACGAAGTCTGGACTGGTCAAGTGCTTGAGTTCCAGTCTGATCACCTTAGTCTAAAGGGCGAGACAGATCAGTCGAGAGTCAAATCAGAAGCTGAAGAAGGGCAGGTCTTGAATATCACCAAATCTTGGAACCAAATCAAAGGTTTCCACTCCTTGAACGATGAAAATGAAAAGGAGCATCATACTTCCCGGATTGTAGAGGATCTAGATGATTTGGTTGACTTCTGTCCAGTCATAAACTACGAAAACTCAATAGCATACACCTGGATACTCTTCAAACAGTGTGTTTCGACTAGTTTAATAGAAGAGCAATTTTTAATATCTGTGAGACGCAGCGACGGTTTCCTGGAGGGTAGATTAGGTCTCTGTCTGTTAAGAGCCAAACCTTCAAATAAAGGGTTCCCGGACATTAGCAACAACTGGTAGTTGTATTAGTGATATTATATCATTCGCATATTTATATACTTTCTCCAAATTTAATACTGTCTTTTTTTTTATATTTAGTCCTGTCTTTTATTTAGTCCTGTCTGAAATTTTATGTATTAAGGTTAACTTGAATAAGGTCTAGATACTTTGTGATTAGTCTTCGTGATTAAGGTCTAGTGGCTATTAAGGTCTAATGGTGGCTACTTCATATCATGGTATAATTATATCATTCCAAAAAAACTCAAAACACAATCATAACGTATAAAAAATAACTAAATTAATGAAGGGAGAAGATCTAATTAACATCCCCAAAAATTGATTCAAAATGTTCAATCATCATTTGTGTACCATCATTTCTAGGCTGCATGTCCCTGATTTCTCTTCCACCTTCAACATGTCTAACTAATGTAGGGGCAAAACAAACGGCCAAATTTCGTGATGTCATTAGATTGATATCGGAGTTCTGGTGTACCTTACTTAAGTGACCAGCGACGAACTTCAAACAATCACGATATGGTGTTGGTAAATTATTAACAACGGCTCGCAGTTTCTCAATCGCAACGGGGGTTTCATGTCTGGAAGCTTCAACAAACTCATCATAGTAATCTGTATGTACTAAAGGATCAGGTAGATATCGCAGGTATTGTTTTAAAGCACTAGTAACTCCTGCTATATCACCATTCAAGATCTCGACAAAATCTGCAGTGTCAAAAGACTTTTCAAATGCTTCTTCTATGGATTGGATTTGAGACCTAGCTCCAGACTTTCTGTAAATACCTTCATGATCCAGGCCGCGCTTTTCTACCTCTTCAATACATCTGGTAACTATGAGTGGAATTTTCGTGTTTTCAATCTTGATTCGTTTCTCAATAGGATAGCCCATTAGTAGCGAGTCAGGATTGAAATGGGGGAGAGATGTAGAGGCAGCAGCAGCCATAGGATTAAGTACTGCACTATTAGAATTGGGACCCGTCGCATCACCATTGTTTTTAAACCATCCGTTTTTCCCTGCTTTCGTTGGTTTGGTATGAATTTCTCTTATTGTTGGTGCCGACCCTCCATGGTTGTTAATAGCAGTGACATGTTGAACATTACTAACTTCTCCATCAACGTAAGGACTTGATGAAAAGTTGGTATCTTGAGTGAAGACTTTATTGAATCCTTTGACACCCTTGACGATAGGTCGTTTCCAGAATCTCCTACCAGGCTTGAGGTCCTTTTTGTCTTCATTGCTTCCATCTAATACAGTGACCATAGGCTCATCGCCTTGTTGCGAATCGCTGTGGCCCATAAGTACTGCTTCGTAATCACCATTTGATTTTGAATATTCTTCATATTTATCACCGATCTGTCTGTTGAGTTCATTATGCAAATGTGATAATTGAGTATGCTTTAATTTTAACAAGCTGGTTTCGGAGACGAGGTTATCTCTCTTAAGACCTAACTCGTAAATATCGTCTAGAAGCTGGTTTCTCTTACCCATCAAATCCTCAATGTCCTTTTCTAAAGAGGCTTTCACACGAGATACTTCTACTGTAAACTCAGCTACCAAATCAGTAGATGAATCTTTCAGGCTTCGATCTTTTGATCGGGCTTGTTCAAGCATTCGCAGCTCCTTCTTTGCCAGTTCTCCCTTTGCCTCCAGCCCGGCAATTGTTTTCCTCTTCTCCAAGATATTGGTTTCCAATTTCCGAACATCTGGCTTGGGCTTCTCTTCTTTTTCTCTTAACTTTTGTTCTAATTCTGCAATACGGTTTTGAGCTTCTAGCAATTCTTTGGCGGTGTCTGAGAGCGCTGAATCGGGATCATCAAATAAGTAGCTATCAAGTGAAAATGGAGGCGTGAGATGGTATTCTTCGTCATCTTTAATGTTGTTTTTGGCGAAATACGGACTTTGTTCCTGGGGATCTAAGGTAAACTTAGAAACCAGTGACAGGTCTAGTGGGTTGGAATCTTGTGCGCTTTTTGTATCGAGGAAATGAGCATCCCGTAGAACTTTTGTCAAGTCTTGAACAGGAGTCTGAGGAGGAGAAGAATGGTCATCTTCGTTATCGGTATCAAAGCTATGAGAAGAGACCCTTGGAGACTTGAAAGCCCCTCCAATGTCCTCTCTGTAGAGATTATTTTTATGTTTAGGGTCTAATGTTTCATGGTGCTCCTCCAATCCTAAATCTAAATATACACCGCCACGAGAGGAATTCTGAGACAGGCGAGAATTTTCTTTAAGAGACTTTGGAGGTGATGAGACACCTTCGACAGATGAATGTGGAGGCTTCCGTACAACATGGTGTTGTCTTGGGGGTTGGGATAGAGTATCGTAGAAATCACTAGATTTAGAAGAGTCCGTAGAGAGTCTTGAAGATCTGTTTTCCCAGTCAGCAGCGGATATAGTTCTTGATATTGGCCTGGCAGGAGTGAGGTTATTAGCAGAAGTAGTAAGAGTATTTTGGTTTTTAGTTTCAGTCAAAGTAGTGGAAGTACTTGTCGAGTTGTTGTTGTTGGCAGAGTACACCGGGGTTGATTGAGACACTGATATTATAGGGGCGAATCCAGCAGAGTCAACTCTAGGAGGGAAATCAGGCTTTTCTGGATCATTACTTCGTATTACCTTTCTACCAAGAGTAGGATCAAATGGAGGTTTCGAAGGTCGAGAAGGGGGGGATGCGAGAAAGGCTGAGGTAGGGGGTACAGGAGATGGTATGGCAGAGGTTGGTCTAGATGGATGAGAGTCATGATCGTTCTTTGGAGGTAGCGAGGGTAAACTTTTGTCTTTGAATGAACCAGCTTGTCGTTTCGAGGTCTGTGAAAGATCATAGGAGCCTGGTGACGAGTTGGAGATGCCTAGAGGGACAGAAGTTTTGGCTTTACTCATTGCCTGTATTCGCTTTCTGGCCAGGAGAGTTTCGTGGCAACCCATACAGAATATGCCTTGAGAGGTTCTGGCATACTGTAGGTCTTCGATTTTTTTCTTGCAATTGCGACAGCTGAAGCAGGAGGAGCAAAAGGCCTGTTCGCCAGTGAGAATAGCTAAGTCGTCGATTTTTTTGTTGCATCCACTGCAATGGTACGAGCAGGTATTGCAGATGAGCGAGCCATTACCAAGGACGAGGAGGTTTGTGTAGCAGTCGAGCTGGTTATCGCAGCTTGAGCATCTGAAGCCTGAGGAAGGAGTTAGAGCGGAGAGCGGAGAGAGGAACAAGAATACGTACAGTCAATGTGCCATCGATCACCACCTAGGGAGGAGGAGTTAGTAAGGCGAGCGCTGGAGATGATACGGAAACCTACCTAGTTCATAGGCTCTGCCTTCTTCAAGGACCTATATGGGATGCACAGTTAGCGGAACGCACGAAACGGTGATGGGGACTAAGAGGAAGAAGTGCATAGATGATATAGACATATATCAACATACCAAGTTACACTTTTTGCAGTAATGGATGTCATCATCGTAGTCTGTAGAGTTTGAAGGAGTCGAGTCTTCTGAATCCATATTGGAACACTCTGTGCGGTTGGGGGTGTGAAAGTAGGAGGAAGAGAAATAAAATGGAATAAAAATGGAATAAAAATGGAATAAAAAAATGGAATAAGATATAAAATGGAAATAGGAAATAAAATAAAATAGATAATAAATAATGAATAATAAATGAAAAATAAAAAATAATAAAAAAATAAAAAAATAAATAATAAAAAATAAATAATAAAAAAATGAATAATAAAAAAATAATATAAAATATAAAATATATATACAAAAATAAATAAATAAATAAATAAAATATATATACAAAAAATAAAATATATATACAAAAATAAAATACATAGAAAAAAAATAAAATATATATAAAAAAATAAAATACATATAAAAAAAATAAAATATATATACAAAAAATTAAAACCAAAAAATAAATAAATATCTACTAAATATCTACTAAATATCTACTAAATATCTACTAAACATCTACTAATTACTAATTAATACTAAATAACACTAATTATTAAATTATCAATAAGGGGTCAATAAAGTTAACACTATAAAAATCAAGCCTTCAACAAATCAGTATGAAATAAAGGCTCAGAACTAGATCTTGCCCTGCTTACACAGGCTTATATGGCCCTCTCATTCCGCCCAAAAGCCTGCGTGCCAACTCGCGCATGCGCATCCAAGGAGAGCTCAAATGCAATATAGAATCATGAGAATAAGTCGGTCTGCTGGCACCAGAACTTGTTTCACTGCTTTGTGGGACCTGGCTCTTGACATGTAGCCCGCGCTTCGCAAAACCTACTGCATTGAACAGTTGAAACCGTCTCTTCGCGTAAGAATGTTTGATGCTGGTTTGTTCCAAACTCTGGTTTCGCCAAAGCTTTTCAGGAACAATAACTCTCGTTGAAAATATGCCATGAAACTCGACACTGAAACAAGACCCAAACGCTTCGCAGCCCACCAGGAAACCAGCCAAAATGCACCAGCTTGGATCCAAGATTCGCTAGAGATCTGGTATGCCCATGGTTTCCATCTTGGTCCCAATCTCAGAACTCGAAGGTTTGCTCTTAAGGGGAACCCATCCTCTTGAGTTACAAATATAACCAAGAATGTCTACATTTCAAACTTTCACGGTCCAAAGTTCAAACCTTGAACCCAGAGTCGTCCTCGCGTAAAGAGCTTGGACATCTCAGTGCCCACTTTACTGATTCACACCATCTGCAATTTCAGTGCACCCCTTTAAGATCTCTTTGTCGGCAATCAAAGTTTGGTGCATCCGGTAATTAGACGTCTACGCAATCACTCGCCTCTTTCATTATATCAAAGTTTAGCATCACGAGTGTCGACTTAGTATTCGGTTAATCGAAAGTGCCCGTCTCGTGTTAACGCGCAAAACTATTAACGCGTTTGTCATGTGATCTACGCGTTAATGTTTTAATTAATTTTTTTTTTTCACCTTCTTGTATTTCTTCTTGTTTTCTCGCGTTACGTTCATCAACTGTTTTCCTCTTGTTTTCTCGCGTTACGTTCATCAACTGTTTTCTTCTTGTCATCAACTGTTTTGATAAGTTTATTGCAAGATGCATGTGTTGATGGAGGGTTTTGTTTCTACGTTTGAAGAAATCAGAAGGAGTTCGATTTCTTCTTCGTGTAGGCTCATTATTTTCGTGTCTTGCATGGATATTGACGCGTTATGTGCGACCAAGATGATTTCTGGGCTGTTGAAAAAAGACTTGATACCTCATAAGACTGTTCCGGTAATTGGGTTTGAAGATTTGGAGAAACGGTGGAAGGAGAGTGTTGATTCAGAAGTTCGGAATGTTTTGTTTGTGGGGTGTGGAGCGACTGTAGATGTGCTGGATTTTTTAAAGATTGAGGAAGAAGAGGAAGAGCAGCCAAAGCTGTATATTATTGACGGGCATCGGCCTTGGAATTTAGATAATTTGTTTGGATCGAGCAATGTTGTGTGTTTTATGGATGCGAGAGCAGAGGTAGAGGAGCTGGATCAATTACGAGATTCATATAGTAACTATTTGAGATTGGTGGAGGAGGAAGATGAAGATGGAGATGAAGATGAGGATGAAGATGAAGATGAGAATAAAGAAAACTTTGATAACGAATCTATTCATAGCGGTGAAAAACGAGCGCATTCTCCTGGTACTGATGAAATCAAAAAGAAACCACGGTTAAGAATTCGAACGAGAAAAGAAGAATTGGAAAGGTACAAGAATGAGCTGGAAAGTTATTATACAAAAGGGTCTTCAATAGCTACTTCAACAGCATCGCTTATATATTCGCTGGTATCAGATATGGTTACTCCCAGCATCACCGATCTGTGGTTCACTGTGGTAGGAACAACGTCTTTAGATGCCCAATACCCACACTTGTACAGAATGTTACTTCCAGCCCTGAAGACGGAAGTACTGAGATTAAATCCAAGTGCTAATGTTCCGGCAATCTCTAATAGTGCTCCTGCTTCAGCTACCAATACCATGACTACCAGTGAAGACACATCGTTGTACATTGAAACTGATTATCCATTTTATTTACTGCGGCATTGGACATTATACGAATCAATGTTTCATTCATCGTATGTTTCTGCCAAACTACGACTGTACACGGAAGATGGGAGAAGGCGAATGCACAAGATGTTGGCAAAGATGGGAATCTCGCTACACGATGCACAGGAGCGTTGGACGCACATGAACCTCACGACCAAAAAGGCTCTGCCAGAGAAGTTGACAGGAATTGCTGGAGCATATGGAATAGAAGATGTTATTAGGCAAGGGATTGTGAGGAGGTTTGGATATAAGGGATCAGTTTCAGCGGGAGACTGTGTCGATGCGCTGTTGGCACTGTTGCAGACGGGATATAAAATCAAGGACATGTGCAAGAATGGGAAGGAAGCGCTATTCAAGGAGGAGGATTTTCGAAACGGAAATGCATTTTTAGAAGGGAGCACTGAAATGTCGCGAGACAGATTTTGGGTTGACAATTTCTGGACTGCATGGGACTCATTAGATGATATTAACAAGATGGTGCAAGGGATTCAGATGGCACGGGTGTTACAACAGTGTATAGTAGCATCGGCTAAGGGGTTGATGGAACGGAGGTTAGTTAAGGATTTGCGAAAGTTTCGGCTTGCAGTGCTTAAGGAAGGGCCAGATTTAGAGATCTTTGCGAATCCATTGGCATTGAACCAGTTGGCAGTGTGGATAGCGGAAGCGTCAGCAGAGGTTTCACCGAGATCACTGCCGTTGGTAGTTGCGTCACTGTACCCTCCTACAAATACGTATTTGGTAGTTGGAATGGGAGCACGGAAGGTTAGGAATGAGGAAGACGAACGAGTTGACGAAGATGAACAATTTAATGAATTTGGGAGTGCATTTCATCAGGTAGCTGACGAGATCAATGCCCGAGTGAAGGTTGATGCATTTGAGAGTTCAATAATAGAGTTGGCAAAGGATGATTTATCTAGGTTTTTAGAAGCGTTGACGATGATTGGAATCAAGTATTAATGATAATTTATGGTATTTTTATTGTATTATATTATTTTATTATTTTATTATTTTATTATTTTATTATTTTATTATTTTATTATTTTTATTATTTTTATTATTTTATTATTTTATTATTTTTATTATTTTATTATTTTATTATTTTTATTATTTTTATTATTTTTATTATTTTTATTATTTTTATTATTTTTATTATTTTTATTATTTTATTATTTTTATTATTTTTATTATTTTTATATTATTATTTTTTTATTATTATTTTTTTATTATTTTTATATTTTCATTATTTTATACCATTCATTGTATCATTATTATATTATATCATTTTTTCATTATATCATTATTTCATTATATCATTATTTCTATTTCATCTCAGTATTTCAGAATAGTCAATATTGTGATTTCCTCTTTTGACCAAAAGTGTAGAAACAAGAATTCTAGGCGGAAAACGAATTATGGAGAGTTACAATCAGCCAAAGGCGTCTCTTTTGACATAGAGCCTGCCTGAATCAGTTGAAAGATTAACGCTTATGTTGTAGAAAGGTCTCGTTTGAAGAATTGTGCGCGGTTTAAGGGTTCCTTTACAATGGAGGGCTCGAAGGTCTTGTGGAGTGGATACTTGTGCATTTCAGTATACCCCATGGTTTAAAAGAGTTGAAACTGGCTGGAAACTTTTTAATTTATTTTTGACAGTTGCTATAATGGCCACACTGGAATATGTAGACGTAAGGCGGGATACGTTTATAATGGGAGATGGAGGATTATAAAGATTAGTAGGAATAGGATGAAACAAGTACTATTAGGGTGAAATAGGCTATGGAGACTATGTGCAGATTGATAGTCATGACTTTTCACTGTAGAGAAATGGTTGTCTCAGTTTGAATCACTGACCACATCGTATTAGCTGGAATTGGTCTACAGAAATAATACTGAGATTACAGTTTTTGGACGGGTGCGGGTTGCACTGGACTAATAAAGAAGGTTTGGTGATAGAGTTAAGAATGTGAAGAAACCGTTTCGCAGGCAGACAGTTAAATTCTGGAATGCGCGTGTTCCCATAATCTGAGGTGCAAGAGTTGGCAAAGGAAAGAAAAAAGCAGGAAAGCAAGAAATCAAAAAAGAGCAAAAATGAAAAAGCAAGAAAGCAAAAAAGAGCAAAAATGAAAAAGCAAGAAAGCAAAAAATAGTAAAAAATAGTAAAAAAGAGCAAAAAAGAGCAAAAAAAGAACAAAAAAGTAATGGGAAAGAGTCAGCAAAACAAAAAAGATTTTGCAAAAATCAAGAATTGACAAAAAATCAATAGTTTTTGCAAAAAGTTCATCCTATTTGTTTTGATTTTTGATTATTTTTTTTTAATTTTTGAAAAATAATCAAAAATCAAGTCAAAATAGGAAATTCAATCAAATTTAAAATACAGTTTTGATTGATTAAGCCGCCCGGTCTAGAAAAGACGGTAGCGACGGTTGGAACGGTGGCAACGATGGCAACGATGGGCCGGGAAAGAAAGGCTGAAAGGAGTAGCAAAGACCCGAAACGACGAAGAGATCTGGGTCAAGATGCTGATAGTTTATACTTTGCAGATTGATTGGAGCGTTTGGAGATGCTAAAATAGGACGGAGTTGTTGCTTTTGGAGTTGCTGCTGGAGTCGCTGTTGAAGTTGCTGTTGGAGTTGCTGTTGCTGTTACTTGGATACTTTGTTACTTAGCTACTTAATCACTTGTTACTTATTGCTGATGCCGCTGCTGGAGTTGTTCGCTTATGGCAGATTTAACGAGGCCCGACATACCCACTAGGCGGAGGCGGCGACAGAATCAGTGGCCCGGCATCGAGATGGCAGCAGGTAAATGGGTTCATTGTTAGCATAGTCAAAAAAGGGTTGAAAGCGAGTGGATACGGTTGATCTGTTTTTACTGTTTGGGGGCCATTTGGCTTTGCGCATGAAAAAGCTGATTTTCCCAAGTTACTTGAAGCCATTCCAAAGGTGGAAGTGGCTTTAATGTGGGGATGATGGGAAGATGAGATGATGGGATGAAGTAGGGTGAAGTTGGGTTGGATTGGGTGAAGTTGGGTGAAGTTGGGCTGAAAATGAGTTGGGTTGGATTGGGTGAAAATGGGTTGAAGGTTCAAAATGGGTTGAAGGTTCAAAATGGGTTGAAGGTTCAAAATGGGTTGAAAATGAGTCAAGTTGGGTTGAAATTTACTCGTAGAAATATTTCCTTTTTGTCATGAATATGTTGTCATGTACGTTGATACTGCACAGGACTACGCAAAGTATCGCCTGGTCTGATGGGTGTTGGGCGTGGTCAGAGGTTTAAAGCTCCGAGACCTGACCCAAAACTAAAGAACTGACCCAAAACTAAAGGCCCAAGGTCAAAAAAGGCTGCAAAAAAGTCCTAAAAGAATGCCAAAAGTCCTGTTTTTAGGCATATTTTTAACGGTCAAGATCTTGTAAGCCTGAGATTGTTCTCGCTACCGGGTTATGACCAGTAGCAACTCCGAGGCGGGCGCCTTCCGCTTGAACCCATTTTTATCTTGAAGCAAGTGTCCGCCCAAAGCCAATATTGGTCTCTACTAACGGTGAACAAGGGCGTTAACAAGTTAGCAAGTGTGAGTTAATTAGTTTGTTTACCAGTTTGCTAGTAATCATTACTATACAGTTAGTGGTGACTTGTCTGAATGGCTGCTTCATAGCATGAGATCACGATGAAATTAAGTGCAGTTACCAGTTCAGGGTCTCATTTTACGTAGTTTGGGTGCTGGGTTTGGTGCTGGGTTTGGTGCTAGTTCTAGTTCTAGTTCTAGTTCTAGTTCTAGTTCTAGTTCTGGTTCTGGTTTTATCATTCTAGTTCTGGTGCTGGTTTTATCGTTCTAGTTCTACCGTTCCAGTTCAATCATCCCAGCTCTACCGTTCCAGCTCTACCGTTCCACCACTATCAGACAACAACTCATTTCTATTAAAATACTCAACAACAATGCGACTTCTCACCATCTGTACCTCCTACTCTCCCCATAAACGCGTCGCCTCCAAAGAAAAAATGCCCTACAAACCCCCCGGCAAATATACTTATCAAAATATACCCATTATATGACATCGCCAACAGCATCACTATATACGCTCCAACAAACTGAGCCAAATAAAGCCCCGACCGTATCAATTGCTCCACCACCGAAGGCGTATACCCATTGGCTGTCAAAACACCCTGAGTCCCAAATATATCGCGGACCCATCCCCTAGAGCCTCCCATACTCGGCATCGTCGAATACCTCCGAATCACAAACCGGTCATATTCTCGCTGCATCCGTCGAACCATCTCAATCGCCACCACAATAAAAAACACCCCCACGCACGACCCTCCAAACCCTCCATTCGACTGGATATGCCACGACGACGTCAGTAAACACGTATTGATCGTAGACCAGTTCCACAGCATACTCGACATGGAACAAACTGGTCCCGTACTCGATGAGCTAGCCATGCCCGCCATTGATTCTGCTCCATGTGACATGTCCATTTTGTTCGCTTCTGTGTATAAACAACAAGGAAAAGTTGTGTCAAGAAGAAGCTTTTGTTTTCACAAATCTTTTTTTTTTTTTTTTTTTTTTTTGCTCAACACTCTCTCTGTGAGCAAAATATTATGTAAGATCACGGAAGTCGTCGAGACCTGAGAAGGTTTGTTTTATGGTTTTGGTACCTGCACTGACATCTTGGCTCCAATCTCCTTTCTTTACCATCTTTTCTTTACCATCTTTTCTTTACCATTTTTCTTTACCATTTTCTTTACCATTTCCTTTACCATCTTTCCGTTACTAGTCCTCTTTACCACTCCCCAGATCTCATTGATTGTTTTTGCTCCTCGAAATAATGCCATATTGTGATCTTGTTTCATTAAAATCATCTTAGCCACCATCATGTGTCTTGAACAAACAATTGACATCACTATTTAAAACACCCTCTTTACAGTCGTTAAAACCTACCCAGTGGCAATATCTCTCTAATGCCAAACCTTCTCAGGTTTCATCAATCGTATCCTCCAGTCAGTATAACCTTAATCAACAATATATATACATGAATGCAAATTTGATTTCCAGCTAACGTCTATATATATCTCTAAAAAATACTATAGTGTTTGGTGTTTAAATGGATTCGATTTCACTTTGTTGAAATCCATGATGCTATTACTACTGTTTTCTTCAGTAGAATTGGTAATGCTCGTAGAAGTCGCAGGTTGTTGCTGTTGTTGTTGAATGACTGGCGGCTTGGACGCTTGGTCCGATGGACTGGCTGATGGAGACGAATAAAACGTCCCAAATACACTCCAGTGAAACTTGGTCAGAACCAACACCTTCTCCGCAAACTGATCCAGGTCCGACGTCTTGTTACTGCTCCCTGCTACTGAAGCAAGTGTTGTTGTTGATGCAAGTGATGCTAATGATACAGATGATTTAGAACTCGTGGCAGCCGTCAGTTTTTCAAACAGTGTGCTAATCAGCTTCTCCGAAATTCGCTTCTCAAACAATGCATAAACCGTAGATGTTGGGTTCAAGTGGTTGAGCAGCCAAGTGTTGACGAGCTCAATAGTCTGCTGAGTAGGCACGCCCTTATCCACCACATCAATGTATTTGGCCAACTCAATAGCCAAAACGCTAATGTTCTTGGTCCACTTTCTATTGTGGTGCTCATCAGATATCAGAGATAAAAGATTGGCCTTGATTTCATCGTTCCAGCGCTTGAGAACTTTGCTGTTCTTCTGCTGCAGCAGAGCCTGACAGAGATTCAAACACACAAGCTCCCGTAGCTTCGACTTGAACTCAATCAAGCGATTGAAATCAAAATTAAATGTGACGGGGATGGAGCTAGGCTTGCAGCATGAAAGCAGAGAAATGATGGAGTGGCAGAGCACGTACTGGTTATGGTCCTTTCCAGCCGACTCCCGGCTGGCTCTGCCCTCGACCAAAGAGCTCTGGTTGCTCCTGAACCAGCGCTTCGACGAGTTCAAGTTCAGCTTTCTAAAGTACTTCTTTTCAAAGTCGATCGAGTTCTCAACAAGTATCGGTCGCAGAATTCTAATCTGGTGGTTGGCCACATCCAGCTTCATGATTTCCAGCAGTCCAAAGAGCAGTCTGAATCCCTCGACGATTCTGCCGTCGGCAAAGGTCTTCTCCATCTCCTCCACCATCCCGTCTCGCATGGGCGCGCAGTGTCTCTTGATCACCGATCCCAGTCTCTGGCCAAAGGCTTCGAAATCAAACAGTTCGATTTCAAATATGTCTAGGTCTAGCTTGAGGTTCCAGGTGTAGTCGTCATTGTCGCGCTCGGGAATGAGACTTTCGAGAATGTCAAACAGGCTGGTGAAGAGGGCGTGGATCAGAGGGTGTTTGGAGTCGCCGGCTTGAATGAGTTCGTCGATTTTGGTCCAGTACAGTTGGCTTTCCTGGGTCTTGCGAATGCCTCGCTCGCCGTCCAAGTTGGGTCGGAACTGGATCTGGTTGTCAAAGACGATATCGTGTCTGAGCTGGGCGTTTTTGAATATCTCTTCCAGTTCGATTTCCTTGAGGGAGTTGACGTTTATTGGTGGCAGCATACTGAGGGCTCTGTAGGCAGACGACGATGGGGTATTATGGCTATACTTTTGGATCTTGAAAGGAGTAGTGCTCGTTTTCATTTTTATTTTCTCATCCGGAATTCCCATTTCATATAAGTATTGAAGAAAAAAGAGTAAGATACAGGAATTAAATGTAAAAAAAAAGGAAAGATACAAGTGAGTGAAAAAAAGGAAAGAGGAGGAAGCTAGGAGTAATATAAGAGAATAAAAAGAGGGAAGGAAGAAAAAAAAAAGAAAAATATCTTAATCACTCTACAGGAATTCCCTAACGTTTTATACATTCAATCTTCTTTTCTTTTTTCGGTTTTCAACCCGTAAATCAACCACCTATATCTGCACAAAAAACAACACACCAACAATAACAACACAACAACAGTATTTACCACACACTATGCTCGTTTTTTGCAGGCACCAGAGCAGAAAAAAGAAACGTTGAAAAAAAAGTATTTTCTTTTTAGTGAAATCCCGTCACTACTTGCAGAAGAACCGATTACACATCGATAGAAGTTGTGACTATACTAAAAATAAACTTTAATTGGGAATTTCTTTTTTTTTTCGAGTTAGCTGGCATTGTTGTTATCAGTTGAGATGAAATATAGTGGTTCTGTCAAATTAAGTTTGAGCTAAATTTGCTCTTTTAGTATGGTAATCACAAAAAGACAAAAATACAGTGAGAGAGCAAAACGGTTCCGACAACCATAAAATGCGGACACTCAATCAGAACTTTGAGCTTGTGGACACTAGACAAATTCCAGACCTATCAGGAACCTAAATTACCTGTTTAGGAATTTTTAGGAATCTTCTTTCAACCTTCTATGAACCTTCTGAGATTCTTCTAGGAACATTTTAGAAACCTTCTAGGAACCTTCAGAGCTTCAGACCTTTAAAACTTGAGACCAAAATATCATTTTGTACTGCTTCGACTGTCAAAGGGGTCTTTTGAGGAAGCCAGTACTTTGCCAATCCAGTGCCGCCAAAAAACCCAGGGTTCCAACCGCGGGCCCCACGCACTGTTATTGTATCTGTGTAGGACGTTCTATTCCGCCATTCAAACAGGAAAACTTCCCTGGGATAGTCATAAATTCAGAGCATAAATAGTTGTTGCATAAATTTAATAGTTGCATAAATTTGAGACTGAAACATTTAATCAATTGCAAGGCGATTGAAATCTGAAATCTCAATCAATAATCATTTTGGATTACAAAATGGAATAGGATTAGGAACAGGATTAGGAACAGGGTAGAAAAGGGATAGGAATAGGATGGATGGGAGTAGGATGGGAATAGGATGGGAGTAGGATGGGATAGGAATATATAGGAATATAGAGCATAGTATTATAATAAAAGTTGGCATAGTAGAATAGCAGTGAATAAGCAGTAATAGTAATAGTAACAGTATCAGTAACAGTAACAGTATCAGCATGAGCATTAGTATTAGTAGCAGTAACAATATCACCAGTAACAATATTAACAATATCAACAGTAACACCATCACCACCACCATCACTAGTAACAAACACCACCATCACCACCACCCTAAAACATCTCCTGCCTCATCTTCTTCTCTAATACCTCCTTCCGCTTAAGATTCTCTGTAAACCTCTCATCAACAAGTCCCTCCAACTCCTCCCAATACTCATCACTAACCAACGGCCGCACCGTCCCAGTTCCCTCATCCACCTTGCCTACCGGTACATCCAAACCCAACGATATCCTAATAGCCACTAAATTGTGATTGTTCACTCCCGTCTCCCGATACCCAGCATTGAACGCTACCGTATAAAGCTTATGTGCTACCGCCGTCGTCCGGCACAAAACATGCAATATCAAAGATTCATACTTGTACTGCACAAACCGCCGTCGTAAATGCTCCGGCTCCAGCTCCCCCAGCCCTCTAACCTTCCCAATCACCTCCGCCAACCCAGGTATCCGATGCGTTCCTGACGGCCGGTCATGCTGAATGTGTAAAAACTCGCCTCCCTGGCCTTTCCCGCCAACCTTCAATGCTTCTCTGTCTCCAGTTGTCGCCCGGTGCTTAGATCCCTCTAAAAATATACTCAATCGCCCTGAACAGCTCGACGTCGTCACCATATCTTCATGACTGTTAATCAGCTCTATCAACCCCAATATCGGCTCGTCCACAGACCCCTTCGGTGACGCATCAACGTGGTCCCGTAACTTCTCAAGTATATGCCTCTTCTTCGGAGTAAACGAATCTTGAACTGGCGCCTTCCCCATCTTCTCTTGACTCTCGAGTAACAACAGTCTGGTCCCAGAAACTTTTTCTCCCAATCTACTCAGGGTTAGGCCGTTTTAACTATTCGTTTTGTACACAATATATATATTCGTCGCTATAAGCCTGCTACAAGCCTGCTACAAGCCTACTCGTAGCTTCTATATAATTCATCGCTACAAACCTATTCATCTCGCTTTGATGCCTTCGAGGCCGCCTTAGAGGCTCCTTTGGCATCAACCTCAACCCTCTTATTCTGAACAGCTTCCTGTCCAACGAGGTATGTAATGTCATCCCACGGATGTCTGTACAATCCGGTCTTCAATCTCTTCTGATCCAAGTGATGAGCAATCAAACCAATAGATCTACCCAATACAAACAAACCGTTAAGAACACCATTCTTCAAGTACTCCTCAACCTCCTCGGGATTAAAGGCGCCTGAAGATCTCATCAAATCGACAAATGAAACAGCAATACACCCATCAACGTTAAGAATCAAGTTGTCCTTCTTGGACGTAGTCACCTCTTCAACAGCTAAAGCGTAATCAAGCAATTGAGTAGCAGGAAAGTTCTTCTTCACAAACTCCTTAACCAGCTCAACGCGGAAATCAGGATTGTTACGAGACTTCACCTTGTGTCCAATACCAGGAATCAGCTTGTTCTGCTTACGCATCGTGTCCACAAACTGACGGGGAGAGAGCCCCTTGTCAAAAGCATTGGTAAACTCAGTGGCTGCCCCGTCCAAAGCACCACCAAATCTAGTACCAATGGTCAGCAAACCAGACACCAAAGAAGAAATCAAGTCCTTGCCAGCACGAGTGGTAATAATAGTGTTCATGGCACCAGAAACAGCAGGGCCGTGGTCGGCAGTCATCATCAAAACCATCTCCAAAAACTTGGCTGCATATGGAGGAAGTCTTCTTCTAAACCACAACAGCGACATAACACCACCAATTCCAATCTCCTCCTTAAAGACCTCAGTAATGGGAATGCCGGCATAGAGCAACTCCTGGCCACGGTCATCGGAAATGGTGGAAATAAAAGCAGCAGGCTTTCTAATGAGTCCAAGCTCCTGGGCCCAAGAGTAGTCAATGGGAATCTTGGGGACTTCGGGCTCAGCAGTGGTGACAATGGTCTTTTGCTTAACCAAGTTTTCATAAACGCTGGCCAAAACCTCGGGCATGTCTTCAAAGGTGTCAGGGACATGGAAGCCAGCAGCCTTCATGGCAGCGTTCTTGGAGCGAGCGGTTTCAAGGTCAGAGTTGGCCATGGAACCGGCGTGGCCAAATTGCACTTCGGTCTTGAACATGGAAGCACAGGTGCCGATAGCCCAGGCAACAATGGGCTTCTTGATGGAGCCGTTCTTAACGGCCTCAATCACGCGGTATTCTTCAACACCACCAACTTCACCCAAAAGCACAATAATCTTACAGTTGGGATCAGCCTCGTATCTGAGAATGTGGTCAATGAACGTGGTACCGGGGTATCTGTCACCGCCGATAGCAACACCCTCGTAGACACCGTTGGTGGTTTGGGAAATGATGTTGTTAAGCTCGTTGGACATACCGCCGGACTTAGAGACGTAGGCGACGGAACCGGGTCTGTAGAGCTTGGAGGCGACGATATTGTCCATCATGCCACCGGTGTTACCAATCTTGAAGCAGCCTGGCTTGATGCCACCGACGGTAGCAGGGCCAATAATGGTGACGCCCTTCTTTTGGGCCTTGTACAAGATTTCACGGGCGCGACGCTCGGGGACACCTTCGGCAATGATGGCGATGGTTCTGATTTGGGGGTACTGAAGCAATTCCAGAGTGGAGGAGTAGACCGAACGAGAAGAAGCAAAGTTCACGACCACGTCGACTTCAGGGTGTTTGGCCATGGCTTTTTCGACCTCTTGGTAGACGGGCAGCAGAGTTTCTTTAGTTCCCCAGTACATCTTGGTGACGAATTGGCCGCCAAAGGGATAAATGACACCAGCGACAGAAGGAGTTTCTCTCTTGCAAATGAAGTCAAAGTCCAACATGCCCTGGCAGGCGCGAGGTTGCAAACCGTAGACGAAAGCACGGGTCTTGTTGTTGAAGAGTTCGTAGGGCATTTGGGGTTGTTCAGACATTGTATCTATTGGTGATTGGTGATTGAGGAAGGAGAAAAGAAGAAGGAGAAGAGAAGAGAAGAGAAGAAGAAGGAGAAGAGAAGAAGAGAAGAAGAAGAAGGAGAAAAAATAAATGGAAAATAAATTTCAGAGAAGGTTTGGTTTGGGAATTTGGTGGTTTCCCAACGTTCAATTAGTATCGGTCCTCGCTCATTCTTCCACACCCACTATACCAGTCCCAGCAAAAAAATCTACCCCCTCCAAAGCGGGGTCAGCCAGTCTCACCAATAGCCCTTATTTGTTCCTGTCTATTCCCAGTGCAGCCCTTGAGTATCACAACATGGATGTTGTTCAGTGGGTGTAGTGAACAGCTCATCGGCTTCTTTTCATTGGATGCTTCGTGTACGGATCGGATCTCGGACATGTACCAAAGAGTCACTGATCTGGTCACTGCTACCACGGAAGCTCGGACAAAATCATGTGATATTTCCTTGAAGGGATTCTGTCTCGAATAAGACAGAAAAACAGGTACCATATAGGAAGCTACGACAGAGCTGTGGTGCAGATTTCGGAAAGTAAAAACAAGCCCTAACTGAGTGCCAAGTTGTACGACATTGTCTCTCTACTATTCCACCCATGATACAGCTCTTTAATGCTTGGTGATCTAGGCCAATTGAATCAAGATATCTCAAACAGATATTCGGAAATTGGCTTGAAAGAAGATTTGGAAGTTGGTTTGAAAGAAGATTCGGAAGTTGGTTTGAAAGACATGTCTGACAACATCAGAGCCTGTCTCGCGAGAAGATCTTTAGTATTGCATGGGCCTTTCAAAGTTGATTACATTGTGTATATTAAATAGCTATTTTTGCCCTTTTTGGTTCTTTTCGGATTCTTTTCAGGTTCTTTTCAGGCTCTTTCTGGTTCCTTTCAGATTCAATCTTGGTGTTAGAAAAAAAAAAGACGACACCAGCAGGACTCGAACCTGCGCGGGAAAATCCCAAAAGATTTCTAATCTTTCGCCTTAACCGCTCGGCCATAGTGCCCATATTAAATTATGATATATCTTGATCAATCAGATTACGCTAGTTTGAAAAAATTAAACTTTAAACATAAAGTTATCACACGTTTAAACTCTAATGCAAACCTTCTAAGAGAAGAGTTTAATAACATGATGGTTCTATAATTGCATTCCAAAGCTTAATAGAAACGTTATATCAGTGCCCATTCTTCTCTCCATTGAAAGTAGAATAGAGCTTTTAAGTTTCTCAACATAGGCCTCAATTGCGGCCACTAAACAAAGAACTGGCTTGAGACTATGTAGAGGAAATATGTTTGCAAATTGGCAAATGGTGGACTCCAAAGTTTCTTATCCTTGATTTCTACGTAGGAATCACCAAGGGACGGGGACTGGAAGGTTGAGCTGTCAATGAGAATACGAAGAGCTGGCAGGTACACTGGAAAAAAAGTAATAAGAGATCAGGTAGGCGGAATTCAGTAGCTGGCTTATTACTGAAGATATCACTAAAAGATGTTCAGTTTGTAAATTTGGTGATTCCATGAACCAGTTGTTACTGAGATCAAATTCTTGGGTGAATACGTGAAATTGATTAAGATTCAAGAGATGAATTGTGTCAAGATTTGTGATTTACGAGATTAGTGATTTATGAGATTTGTGATAATTTTTAGAAGGTTTGAATTTGTGATAATTGTTAGATTTGAGAATTTGTGATATTTATTAAAATATTTGTGAATTTGTGATATTTGTTCAAGATTTGTGATATTTATTAAAGATTTGTTAGATTTGTGAATTTGTTAGATTTGAGTATTTTGTCTAGATATTTTCAAGATTTGTATCAATTATTTGAAACTTTTTACGCTCACCGCCAACTCTGTTAACTTTGCACTGACAAACGCAATTGTACCGCAATCCTGATGATACATGACCCTCTAGCTCGTTGCAAGCCAATCTAAAATCAATCACAGTTTCATCAACTGAATCAATCACCAGGTATTACCAACAACACTAGCTAAAACACAGTTATTGAGCTGACGCCGGCATTAGTATCGGTATTTGAATATTGCATGGCAGTTGGTCATTTTGTAGAGTAAGACAAAATCTGGATTGTATGCTGGACTTTCCACATTAGGATAGTCAATCAAAACCACAATATAGAGCATTTAAAAACAATAAAAGAGGCGACTTTGATGACAGTTCATGAATCGTCATGGCCAATCTCATTCCAATCTTAGTAGATATTCTGTCAGTGTATCCCCAAACCGCTTCTATTCAAGACACTAAAGCACCAAATACTAGAAGCTAATCTCAATGGTTCTTTGCAATATCGCCTTTTGGTTCACCAGTCCCACCTTTGCAATAGGCCCTGGTTAGCCTCCTGGTTAGGGCGGGATGCCATTGACTGTCCACGCTATTTCAATGGCCTCCAATTTGTTATCCAGTACTTGGTCCTTTACGATTTTGGCACTCCGCCTATGATTTCCAGCTGATTCCCGCCTACGATTCTGTTTGTAAGTTGCGGCTTCATTGTTCTCTATATATGTTGGCGACTAACCACCTTCACCTTTATTTATACGGAGACCGCCTCAAATAGTTCTGCCCTACTGATCATTACCAACTTCAATTCCTGGTAAATTGGTACCTTAAGCTGCAAATGCTAATACCCAATTGCAACCATTCAATGGCATTCGTTAAAATTTGAATCACATGATATTTATATCAGAAAATTTGAGATGATTTTTAATTCTACAACAGTTTTGTATAATGGTTTGATGGTCTAGTTGGTTATGACGTTTGCTTTACACGCAGAAGGTCTCCGGTTCGATCCCGGGTCGAATCATGTTTTTACTTTTTTATTTATATACATTTCTATAACGTTGGACGATAGAATTATTTGAACTTTGAACAATAGGATTGAGAAATTGTATTTATTATCTATTGCTATATCAGTAGTTAAGGTCTATGCTTCCAGAAGGACGATGCACAAGACGAGCTGAAAAATAAAATGCAATGCCTTAGCAACAGATAGTGAGAAGCTGAAAAAGATGAACTTTTGTTTTGAAAGCAGAATTCACTGGACATCCATTCGTCTACTTTTTGGAAGAAGGGCAAGCACAGTTATCGGAACATGTAGAATTCTCACGACAGTCATGGCAAGTACATTTGTTTGAAGAACACTCGCAACCTTTAGCACAGGGAGCAGATGTAGAACAATCTTCGCAAGTGCACTTCTTAGATGATGGGCACTGACAGCTGTCAACACAAGTCTTTGAGGTTGAACAAGATTCACAAGTGCAGCCATTATTTGTAGAATCACAGGCACAAGCGTCTTTGCAACAATCTGACGACGAGCAGCTAACACATTTGCACTTTTTCGTAGCAGCAGAGCACTGACAGGATTCAGCACAAGATTGAGAGGTAGAACAATTAGTGCAAGTGCATTTATTTGAAGAAGGACAAGAACAGGAATCTAAGCATGAGCCAGATTCATCACAATTATCACAAGAACATTTGCATTTGCACCCTTTCTCACAAGTACCAGAGTCAGAACAGTTTTGACAGATACAATTTTGCTTAGGCTGATTGTCTTTGGTATTTGGTTGGCAGCAAGAGGCCTTTGGTTGACAGCAAGATGTCTTTGATTGAGTCTTTGATTGACAAGAGTTATCCATTTTGATTATATAGAGAATAGAAAAGATTTGATTGAAAAAAAGCAAGACTTGATCTCTTTATATATTGAAAAATCTTCTACAATATACGTGTTATAGTAAAGAGTATTCTTAACAGCGAATATATCTCAGAAACGCATGAAATACTTCATGTTCATGGACATAGCTAAAGACGCTCAAATTCATAGCTAAAGATGCTCAAATGCTAATAAAGTTATGAAACCTACCGTAGCGAAATACTCTCAAATGCCGAGCACAATTAGCTGGAACTCTTTTGCCTTCTATATGGCCTTCAGTATTAATGAAAATTTACAACTATTAACATATATCAACACCATGTAAAAACCGGTGGCTTACTAGTCACTGTTTGTAATCTCTCTACTATCACCGTTCTAGATGCTTCAGAGCTCTCTGCTACACCCAGGCCAATCATTCTTTCCTCAGACTCTCCATGATTCGCATTACCAGACATTTTTCCTTGCGTCGTCGATCCCCCAGACATGGTCGCGCTGGACGGAACAGTAGCAACTTCATCATCAGTAGAAAACGGGTTGTTCGAGATAGACGCAGAGGAAGGTGTCTCATCACTCATAAGATCTTCAAATACATTCTTTCCAGCCCGATATCTGGCCTCCAAATTCACTGAAGACCCTCTAGATCTTTGCTTCTTTGCTGACTTGCGAGGCGTAGAAACAGACGATTGACTTGGCTCTGACTCTGTATATTCAGGAAATTCAACAGGCTCCTCGTCTGTGTAGGGAACAAACAGTGGTGTTTCCATAGCGTTCTCCATATTTACAAAGGGAACATGGACAGGAACGTCCATTTCATCGTCCCAAACCATGACTCTAGTTCGTCTAACGAGCTCGAGTGGGCCTTGCTCTGGACATTTCAAGGTCTCTACCACATTGAAAGCCTGGCCCTTCATCACTGCCCACTGCTTTTTCCACATTCTCTCTTTGAACTCAGAGTCCTGGCTAAAGAGGTGGTGAAAAGCCAGTGCGGAATCCTCCCACCATTCCTGAGAACAGAGCATGGGCAAGAAATGGTCCCTTGTTTTCTGAGAGAATGGCCTTCCAATGATGGAAAAGGGCAAGAATAGCCAGCCAAACGGATAAGACCGCCACTCGTCAGGATGCTTCCAAGGAAACGCGAGTCCTGAATCAATTGCACCAATTTTAAGCCGTGGAACCTTTTGTGTCGCGCCAGTGGGCGTTGGCTGGTCCACCCATTCAACTTGAATCATCCAGTTGTCCAGTCCACGATCGGTATTTCTCATAATATAGTCCAAGATCACCAGCTTCTCCAGCTCCTCTCTAAACTGACTGATTACCTCTGGAGTCCACTCAAAGACGTTGCCGTTGATTAAGGTTCTGTTGCTTCTAGCTGAGGACGAATTGTTCGGCAACGGGTGCTTTTTCAGAAACACATCTGCTTGATCGTATCCGTGGAGGAAGAGCTGGAAGCTGCCGACTTTGGCAGGTAGCGACTTGCCCTTTCTGTATCTTCTGCGATCAAAATATCTGTAGTAGAAGCTTGTACTGGAGAGATAAACTATATCGGTGAAGGGAACAATATGCGTCATTAACTGTCTATCCAATAAGCTAGCTGCTGATTCACAAATATAACCGTTATTAGGGACTAAACAAGGACGGCCAAAGAAGCATGGGAAGAGGTTTCTGTGCAACCATTTTGTCCATTTCGGCGACAATGGGCCATAAGGCTCTTCGTCTTTTGGTTTGAAGACACCCACGGTTTTTCCATTGGAGTCGTACATGAAGTAGGACCCAGAGCTTCCCTGAGAGATGAGTTTTGGCGCGGTTCCAGCATCAATTGCGTCTACCACTGAGTTGACGATGGAGTCGAACTCGTGCTGCGAAACTGGACCGGTCGCGGTGCAGCCTTGAGGAGGGAGATGGAATTTGGCAGTTTGGTTAGGATATTTGAACACTGAGTAGTAGATTTGGTTGACACGAGGCTTTCCAGAGTGCAAACTTCGAGATCTTCTGCCCAGTTTACTCTTGATGTTTTTGACGATGCGGTCAATTGCTCTGATTTTGGCTTTAGGCTTCACTGTATCAGCTAGTAGCGGTCTGTCAATATCTTCGTTGGACATTCTCAATTCTATAGAATCTGTGGTGTTTGGGTCATTATTGTTCATTGTAGTCTATGGGAAGAAGAAAGTAAAATGAGTGAATGATAAAAAAATGAAATAAAAAAAATAAAAAAAATAAAAAAAA